>VYYJ01002085.1:0-24007 GCA_021029165.1 Cyphoderus albinus | reverse complement strand
AAGATACTATCCCTTAATTTTTTGTTAAGGGATAGCGTTGGATGCTATCCCTTAAGATGCTATCCCTTAAAGAAAAATTAAGGGATAGCATCGACGAAACCTGAAGGGTGAAGAATTACCCATTTTTACTTACTTGGCGGTCGAAAATTGGGAGGAGGTCGACCTCGATGGCGATAACCCCAGTGACCCATGGAAGGTGTATCAGGAAAGTACTCATCGCCAGGTGGCTGAACTTGAAGGTTCGGATTTGAAACGTACATGAGTCCAGAATCATGCAGTTCTGTGGCATTGACCTCATCATCACCATGATGACCTAGACCTTGACTGGAATTATTATCGCCGCAAACCGTCAACACCACTGGATTATTTCCGTGATCGAAAGGACAAGATTCTCCGAGAATGCAAAGTCCCTTTTCGTCAAAGTCCTTGCATCGGCCAGATGACTTCTTAGCGCTAGTTTTCCTTAATTCGTTTTCTTTCTGATCATGATGATCACGTTCCTTGGAGGAGGACGTTGATTTGGATTCAGCTTTAGCATCAGCTACACTTCCACTTCGATGACTTTGTTGACCTTGACCTTTACTTTTGTTTTTGCTATCACTGGACTGGTTTGACTTCGAGTTCGATGGCCTAGAGATCGACCTCGATGATCGCCTCCGTGGCGAAGGTGACTTTGGCGGAGCAATCCGAGGTTTCCGAACGGGTGAGCGGCTCCTTTTCCTAGGCGAAGCAGAAGCTGAGCGCATTTTGCCTTTCCGCCTCAACGGCAATGGTGATGGTGGTGACCGTGGGCGTCTTGCCCATCCACTTCCACAACGGTTTGGGCGTCGCATGGTCAATGTCAGCTGATTTTCTGACGTCGATACGATAACCATTAACTTAAAAATTAAAATCAAAATAAAAAATATTCTCTTTTTTGTTTCCTTCCACAAATCCACAAGCATCCAATACCAATGATTGAAACTGTAAACAAAAACAAAAACTGTAAACAAAAATTAATTAACTCTCGTTAACTAATTTGCAAGTTGCGATGTTTACTTAATTAATTTTAATTTTTAATTTATCCTAATCCTTTAAAAAGCTCTTGTAGCTTAAAACTCTCGTGTTTTTGTACTGCTCAGCTCAACAGAAATTCTGCGTTTGGCATGTGGTTGTCATCGCATGCCGACTTTTGTCTTTTATGCCAACCAAGCCAGATGCATTTTACATAGCGGGGTATCCTATCCATGTTCAATGGGGAGATGAAATGTAAATTAAGAAAACAACCCAGGCTGTTGGACCCCACCCAACACCCGACGTGATCTTGCGCCTCCGGTAACCCAAACCTATTATGTACTAACTACTAACATATAAAAGATAATTAATGAAGATACATTTTGTGTCAAAAACTAACTTGACACCTGTTTTTGCACTCACATCTGATTCAAATAGGTTTAGCCTTAAACCTAAATCGTTAAGGTTTATCAGGTCAGGTTTATGCTATGCTGTTTAATCCTCATGGATGAATGTCCATATATACATTCGTCCATGTTTAATCCTAACCTAACAGCAATATTTACACTTCTTCTGGTTTTAAGTTAGTTTTTTATAGGGTTTTTGGTGTTGGGCAGAGGCACGTTGGATGTTGGGTGGAGTCAGAACACCCAGCGCCTTTTATACGCTTGCGCTTCTACTTCACTTCATCCTTATCGTTCCATTTCATTTTTCTGGCGCGCTTTCGAATTTTGAGTTTCAAAGTGTCAATGTTCCCATTTTATGTTTTGCTTTCCGGCGGACACCTGACGATAGTTTTTTAATGTTGATTGATGCAGATTAATTTTAATAATAATTAACAACTGTCCGGGTCAAAGGTCAAAGATCAAGGTCAACCGCTGTCAGATTTTCAGTGAAAAAATGAGTTTTCAAATCGAGTCTTCGGAGTAAGTCAATATGATTTAATTTCAGTTCTTTCGATTTTTATTTTTCAATCTCTGTTGACATAAATAATTGTAAATTAACTAATGCTATATTTGCTAATACAATTTTATGAATATGATTATGCTGAATGTTTGATGGATTCATGTGACATTATTTAATTTTTATTTCATGTCAACAGTATAATCCGCCTAATTGAGCAATACCTGAGGGAGGAAAATCTCCCACGAACCCTTGCCGCACTTCAGCAGGAAACTGGCGTCTCGCTCAATACCGTTGATAGTGTCGAGAGTTTCTCAGCGGAGGTCATTGCAGGTCACTGGGATGTGGTTCTGAAGGTGGTGCAAAGTTGCAAGCTGCCTACTTCCAAGTTGGTGGATCTTTACGAACAAGTGAGTTTAAGCAATTAAAATTAAATCGAAAGTATTACAGAATGTGGCTAGTTACCTCTTAAATTAAATATCAAATATTTATAATTAATTCGTAAAGGTGGTCTTGGAACTGATCGAGATGGGGGAAGTCGGCGCAGCGAGGTCCGTTTTACGTCAAACTGATTCCATGGTGGCGATGAAAAATCTGCAGCCTGAAAGATTCTTGCGACTCGGTAATTATACATTAATTATGATGACAGTGATTATAAATTGTAATTATTTTATTTTGGCCAACATTGACAGACAGATAATAAAATGATTGCTTTTTATTAGAAAATCTGTTGGCCGCTCCAAGTTTTGACTACCGACTCGCATACCCCGATGCAGGAAGCGGAAAGGAAAAGCGACGAGCTGCAATTGCCCAGGCGCTATCTCACGAGGTCTCTGTAGTGCCACCTTCAAGGCTCCTGGCTCTTTTAGCACAGGCTTTAAAATGGCAGCAGTCTCAGGGTCTTCTACAACCTGGTGCTTCAATCGACTTGTTTCTTGGGAAGTCATGCGTGAAGTCTGGGGAAGACGAGACTTTCCCAAATGTGCTATCCAAAGAGATCAAATTCATTCCCAAGAAGAATCAGGTAGAAAGTGCGAAATTCTCGGTGGACGGTCAGTACCTGGTTTCTGGTAGTGTCGACGGATTCATCGAAGTGTGGAACTTCAATACGGGGAAAATTCGCAAGGATCTTAGATACCAAGTACAGGAAAATTTCATGCTCATGGAGAACGCCATTCTTAGTATTGGATTCAGCCGGGACTCTGAAATGTTAGTTTCCGGTGACGCCAAGGGCGCCATTCAAGTCTGGAAAATTTCCACGGGTCAATGCCTCCGTCGCATTGAGAAAGCTCACGGAGGCAAAGGCGTCACCTCTCTGAATTTCTCGAGGGATAACTCACAAGTCCTCAGTACAAGCTTCGACACTACGATTAGAATCCATGGTTTGAAATCCGGAAAGATGCTGAAGGAGTTCAAAGGTCATGTGTCATTCGTGAATGAAGCCATTTATACACCGGATAATCTCAAAATCCTGAGTGTGTCATCAGATGGCTCCGTCAAGATGTGGAGTGTGCGGTCAACCGAGTGTTTGAAAACATTCAAGTCTGTGGGCGGGGCCACTGGCGCCTGTGACATTCCGATTCATGGGGTGCATTTAAACCCGAAGAATCCGGAGCAGTTTTTGGTCTGTAACAGGTCCAATACTGCAGTTTTGATGAATATGCAAGGACAGGTTAGAATAAACAAAATAATTTGATAACTGATTATTTAAATTAAATGCATTGCATGATTTAACTTGGCTAGTTAATTTTTATTTTTGGGATTGAAGATTATTAAGTCCTTCACCAGTGGAAAATGGCAAGGCGGAGATTTCGTGTGCTCGACCGTGTCGCCCAAAGGAGATTGGCTATACTGTGTTGGAGAGGATAACGTGCTCTACTGCTTTTCTCTTGAGACTGGAAAACTGGAAAAAACACTCACCGTATGTAATTAGTTTAAATACTAACATATTTTTTAATTAAGAAAACTTACATTAAATGCAACAAAAAATTTTAAAAGCGTTTTTTGTTTTTTATGACACAGATTCATGAAAAAGACGTAATCGGGATTGCCCATCATCCCCATCAGAATCTGATCTGTACTTACTCGGAAGACGCCATGATGCGACTTTGGGCGCCCTAATTTAATACGTACGTTGTACATGTATAAATTTTAAATGTTCAGTTAGTCTTGTAAACTGTGATTATGAATTGTAGTCTCGTTTTTTGTACATTACTTTGTAAAATGCATTATTTTGAAAGGCAGAGTGAATATAAATCTTCTCTTTGATTTTCGGAAAACAAATATTTTCCTGCTTGGGTTTAAAATGTATTCGTTTTCGTATTAAACTTAAAAGTCAGTCAGAGGTACGTACGAATGGAAAAAAATACGTCTGAGAATTTGCATTTTTCTTCAGTATTTTTCTGTTGGGAAAATCCGATTTTAAAAATGTAACTGAACTTGAACTGTACCATGTAAAAGGAAGGTGTTAGGGAATCGGAGGTGTGTCCAGAAGCTTAAATTGTATTATGTATTTATGGAAAATTACAAACTGGCAGACAGTTTAGAAGATAAATATTTTTTAATTGTGTTTGTGTTACACGCATTAGCAATTGTTACATAATATTGACGTGTCATTGGGTAGGTGAGGTGAGAAATAAAAAATGTAAAACTATACAAATGACTGAATAAATGCTGGTAAATGTGCGAGTCGAGTAAGCAATAATTACGACGATATAATGATGGTGGTGTCGATACAAAAAGGAAGTTGCTGTGCTCTGCGTGCCCAATTTCTCCCATTTCAGACTGAAAATTTCAGTGTGAGCGATTTTTCTCATGACAGTGACAGTTCAGTTGGTAATGAAAACGCTTTTTAAACTTTCAGCAATTTTTCCCCTTTCCTTCAACATGTTTGTATCATGCAACATTTCATCTCATCAAAAACTGTTGATTTTAAGTAACTGATACGCATATGCCTACCTACTACGAGAGAAAAATGGTTCTTCTCCAAAATTCCACGAAATGATTTCTCAAACAACGCTATTATTAAGCAAATGCTAATTAATTATTTATATGTAAGCAAACATTTTGACGTAAATGAGTAAAATACTATTTAAAAGGTATTTCATTTTAAGCATTTATCTTTTCTGTAATTATTAATTTCTCACACTTCATGACATGCAATGCGACATGATAGAAGAAACGCACAAAACCATCGTCTTAATAAGAATAAAACAAAATGAGTTTAAAAACTCGTCATGGTCACTGAATACCCACTGCCTCTTACCCATTTATTAATGCTCGTCATCACAATTTAATTACAATTAAATTAAAAATGGCAGTGGTTTAGAAACTGAAGAATGAAAAAAACCCGAATCAAAACCGAGAATAAAAATCATCAAAAATTGGATTTCCCTAAGCATATACATATGTACATTAAGTGTTTAATTTGGCAAAAGCTCAGGAGGTGTAGTTTCTTTACATATTACCTATTAATTAATTAATATGGCGTGGCGTGACTTCATCTTCATCAGACAGAGGTGAATCATGATGATGAGGATGAAATGAAACCTGAAAATGTTCATTTATTCATTTAAACCAGGCACCTCAAAGTTCTCCGACACAGTTGGTTCTGGAATCTCAATCTAACAAGCAGTCATTTTCATATATTGTTTGTTAATCTCTCATTAATTCCACATTACATTCAAAACGCACTAGTTTTTGCTACCTTTTCTTATAGAAACTGTCTCAGTGTGCCCCAAGCTTTAAGGATTTTATAATTTTACTATAGTTTAGTTATATAACTGTGGTCAACTGTAACGTCAGTTTATCATGAAAGGTGGGTTACACAAAGTTGAAGATGGCTTTAAAAATTCAATTAAAATAAAAAGTTAATTTTTATTTTCAATAAAATTCATCAGGTTTTAGTGGCCAAGCCTGGGTCACCTACGCCCTCACCGAGGACGATGTTTCACAGGCACTCACAATTTTCGCAGCGTTTCGTAGAGTAACCACAACCCGATCCCTGGTCGTTATCATAAACTCCAGGAAGATCTCTGAAAAATCCAGGTAGTAATTAACAAAATGAAATGACCTTTGAACTTATTAAGTCAAAACCTATATAACGTTTTCTGTTTTTTTTCTGTTTTAGGGACATTCTGGAACAATCTTTTGACTTTGTTTTTCCACTTCAAGAAGAGGAAACTCTAAAGCTCCATGATCATGACTTTGTCAAAGTCGCAGCGGTCGGCCTGCTGAAGCCATTCGAGAAATGTGTTTTTCTCTCACCAAGAATGCTTCCAGTTCGAAACTGCGACGAAATATTCCAGGATGACGATTTCCAGCATTTTAAATTTGGAAAAAATGTCACGTTTGACATTTATGTCTTCAAGCCGAGCCTCATTCTTTTTAAGAATCTCCAGGAGTCCTTGAAGATTTCAATGGGCTGTGACAATGGTCACTTCAAGATGGACTCATTTCTCATAAAATTTTCTGAAACTGGAAAAAATGAGACTTTCCTCCCGGAAAAGTACAACCGTCTCATCGGTCTGGAATCTGAGCCGGAAATATTTTGGTAAAAATAGTTTAATTATTCTAATTAAGTAACTTTAATAAACCTTCATTAACTTTTACAACTATAATCAAATAGGAACGACCAGGACACTTCGATTGTCAACTTTGGACATCTTGACCCGAATTCCCTGGATTTAGAGAACGTGGCGCCGCTTCCAGCAAAACTCGCTTTAAATTACTGGAGAAAACTTCAGGACGAGCATGTCTTACCATTGTTGACTCCCAAAGTGACATCTGACCTTTCTGATGTCATTGCTGGCAAAAACTGGTCCAGGTCAAATGAACCGATCGCCATCGTCGGAATGAGCTGCCGCTTCCCCGGGGCCAACTCCCTCTCAGAATTTTGGGAGCTTCTGATCGAAGGTCGGGACGGCACGGGGAATCCACCTGCATTCCGCTGGCTTCCAGAACAAACGCCCACAACCTTAAGCCCTGAATGTAGAAAAACGAACGCTGGATTCTTGAAATGCCCCGTGGATACTCTGGACACAAAATTCTTCGGTGTGAGTCCAAAAGAAGCGCTGTTCATGGACCCCCAGCAGCGGATTCTTCTCCAGGTTCTCTGGGAGTCCCTGGAAAATTCCGGCATCGACCCTTTAAAATTAAGAGGTACCTGCAGCTCCGTTTTTCTCGGCTCCTGGCTAACCGACTACAAAGACATGCTTGTACACACCGGCAATCCGGAATTCTATAGGGCCTACATGGGCAACTCGATTGGCGCAATGGCGGCGCGGATATCTCACCTCCTTGGTGTCACCGGTCCCGCAATTGCCACGGAGTCTGGATGTTCCTCTGCCATGGTCGCAGTTCATCTCGCCGTAAACAGTCTAAGATTAGGTGAGACGAATCTTGCAATGTGCGGTGGCGTCAATTTATTACTCTACCCATTTGAAAAAGACGCCATGCCCATGGTCGTGTCGCCCGATGGACACTGTAAGACATTTGATGAATCCGCCGATGGATTCGCACGAGCTGAGGGCTGTGGCGTTCTGATTTTGAAGAGGTTCAGTGACGCTGTCAAGAATGGCGATAGAATCTGGGCGTTGATAAGAGGCACCGGCATGTCACAGGAGGGTCTCTCAAAGAGCATGGGCACGCCCACCGTTCACAGTGAAGCTTTGGCCATGACGGGTGCCCTCAAGGACGCGGGTCTCGATAAGACACCGGAGATGGTATCTTATGTGGAAGCTCATGGCACAGGCACTGTGGTTGGCGACCCTTTGGAAGTGGCAGCGATTGCCAAGGCCTATGGGTCAGTAACCCGGAAGAATCCTTTGGTTATTGGGTCAGTTAAGACCAATGTCGGTCACACTGAATCTTGCTCTGGCATCACTGGAATCATCAAGGTGGTGTTGGCATTGGCTAAGGAGGTGATACCGCCTCACCGTAACTTTACCAAACTGAATCCTGCCATTGACCTGGAAGCCGTACCCGCTGTAATACCGTTGGAGCCCTTGGAGTGGAAAAGGTCACGGTCAAATGTGAAGACACACACTCCAAGATTGGCTGGAGTCAGTAGCTTCGGCATCACAGGAACCGATGCTCATGTCATCATTGAAGAACCACTGGAATCGTTAATGATAAGCAACGGCTTATCAGTCAATGACGATCCCTCTGTTGACATCAGTAACCTCAATGACCTGACACTTAAAGAAAGACCTTGGAACATCCTCAAAATCACGGCGAAGTCCGATGAAGCTCTACAGGACCTTATAGAATCATACCAGGCGTTCCTCGGGTCATATGGTGATAATGGTAACCATGATAAGCGCTTATCATTGTCGGACATCTGCTTTACTGGAAACTGTGGAAGGGCAGATTTTCCACACAAAGCGGTGGTTATCGGAAGGTCCAGGGAAGAAATGTCTTCAAATCTGGAACTAGGGAAGTTTCTCCATGACCCACAAGAGGACAAAGGTACAGAGGTCACGGATAACGAAGACCCACAAAAAATCTGTTTTCTCTATCCCGGCAGTGGATGTCAGTTTCCAGAGATGGCCCGGGAACTTTATGCCAGTTCACCGGTGTTCCAAATACACTTTGACCTGTGCGACCGGATGTTAAGAGAAATGTACCTTGATCAGATAGATGTGAAAGATTATCTTTGGGATCAAGGTCAATGCCATTGTGAAACAAATGACCACAGCCAAATCGCCATTTTCTGCGTGGAGTACGCCCTCACCAAGCTTTGGGAATCCCTGGGCGTGACACCTGACTTTGTGTTAGGTCACAGTTTGGGCGAGTTTGCCGCCGCAGTGTGCGCTGGAATCATTGGGCTAAAAGACGCCCTTCGGCTCGTTGCCAGTCGTTTGGTTGAAAGACTTCCACCAGGAAAAATGCTTGCGGTGAAGGGTGGCCTTTCGAAGGTTACGTCTTTACTGAGGTCAATGTCAGAGTTTTCCAATTTGGACATCGCCGCGGTCAACTCTGAAGATCAAACCGTGGTATCCGGTGACCCACAGGATATCACAGATTTCGCCCTGTTCTGCAGATCTACCGGGAATTTGAAATGCGTCGAACTAGAGGTCAGTTACGCATTCCATTCCAGACAAATGGACCCGATGCTTGAAGATTACCGGAAAATATGCTCCATGATAAAGGTCAAAGAACAGAGAATATCTAAAATAGGATACATTTCTGGTGCTACCGGTGACCTTCTTGAAGATCCCGTAAATACAATGGATGCTGAATATTGGGTAAAGCACACCCGAGACAGGGTCAACTTCCTAACTGCCAGTCGCCGAGCAGTTGAGCTGGGGTCAAAGGTATTTGTTGAGATAGGACCCCAACCAATTCTGTCCGCTATGACCTTGATGAATAATGAAGGTCACCATAAAAGCCAGAGTTTGATTTCTTTACCGTCCATGAAAAAAAGTGAAGATGAATGGCTGACGTTTCTGACCTCGCTTGGAAAACTGTATCTTCAGAGGTCGCAGAATTTCTTGAACTGTGAAATAAATTGGCGAGGACTGGACTTGTTTCGTAAGCGTACGATAGTATCTCTGCCACACTACCCGTTTATTACCTCCAGGAGTTTGAAAAAATTCTGGCCGGACATGACTACGTCAAAGGTCAACTCAATTCATCCCCTGTTGGGTCACCCGATGCCGAATGCGACGCCCACCAAGATATTCCAGCAGAGCTTGAGCCAGAAAACAGCAGAATTCTTCAAAGATCATGTCATAGGTCACCGAATCATCTTCCCGGGCGCGGGCTACCTCGAGATGTCCCTTTGTGCTGGGTGGGTTGCAGTTGAAGGTCACAGTCAAGGTCAGAGGTCACCGAATCATGCTATGAAAGTAGAAAACTTGGAGATACTAGCGCCTCTGGAGATTATGGAGTCGAGGTCAAAGGTCATTCAGACTGTTGTGGAGGAAGTTAATGCTAATGCTGGAACTGAAGATGAGCTTGACTTTGGGGTCAAAGTAAAGATCTTCCAGAAAATCGACAAGGAGGATGAAAATAACCTAGATGGGTCAGGAGGATCATCTTCATGGTTATCCCATGCCTCAGCGACATTCTCACCGGTGACCTCAACAGCCGATGTCAACATTCCATCGGATCTGGAAACTGACTTTCAAGGGGCCATGGCATTCGGTGATTCAGAAGATGACACTGAAGCCACGAAGCTTATCGAAGATGTCTATGATAAGCTCGGTGCTATCGGTCTCAAATTCGGACCTTCTTTTCGGAGCATTGAGAAAATCTGGAGATTGGGCAAAAATAAGCTTCTGGCTAAGGTAAAATCTACTGAAAGGTCAGAAGGCATAGATGGAGGTCACCCAGGTCATCACTACATCGTACATCCTGTGACACTAGACGCCATGATTCAGAGCATCATGATGCTTAAACTGAGGTCGTCGCAGAACCTGAAGAAAAAATTAATTGTGCCCATCAAAATTGGCAAATTCGTTTGGTTATCATCAAGCAATGATCAGATAACTTTCAGTGATGGTAACGATAAAGACGGCCTTTTAAGTGACCTCTATATCTACGCCTATGACACTACAAAATGTCAAGGCGATCAAGATTCTGAAGACGTGACCCTTAATCTCTACAACACCCGCAGTTGCACTGCAGTCCTCCTTGACCATAGAGGTCACCCTTTGGCACTAATGACCTCTGTGGAGTTCATCGACACCACTGTGAAAGTCATCGAGTCCATCCTGGACAACCAGACCACGAAACTGCCTGACCTCTGGGAAGAGGTCTGGCGCCCCCGGATGGGTACTACTCAGAGAAGGCTCGACCTGCGACTCTGTAACACCTCGGAAGTCATGGACCCCGTAGAGCTGGAGAAGCTTCAAATGGAGCACAATTTGAACCTCGATTCGAAGGAATTCCAACTTTTCCAAAAACTCGAGAAATTTTGCTATCTCCACATGCTCAAGGCACTGTACCACTGCGGATGGTCTCCATCACCAAAGGTGAACGCCCAACGGGAACTCTTTGAGGAGGAGGCTTTATTCAGTGAGCTTCAGATTGCCCCAAACTTCCGTAAGCTTTTTACTCATTACATGGAAGTCCTGCGAGTTGAAGGTCACCTGGAGAAAGTCGGAGATGGTGGAAGTTGGAGGATCGTGAAGTCACCACCAACTAGGTCAGAGGTCGACGAACTTCTTTCCCTGGATGTTGTGGGCTCCAATAACAGTGCAATGCTCTTGTTTTCGGAGGTGGGTCAAAGGTTAGGCAAGATCTTGAGGGGCGAGGAGTCCGTTTTGCAGATATTATTTCCAGAAGGTCAAGGTCCAGGTCAACAGGTCAACGATGGATCTAGCAGTGAAAATAAAAAGTATCCAAGTGTTGCAGAATTTTATGCAGATTATGGAAAGATGTTCAGGCTCGTGGAGAGTTTACTCCAGGTGAGCGCGCGGTACCTCCAAATTTGTAAGGACTACGACAACAGGTCAAAGATGACGGGAAAATCCTTTGTGTGGAGAATGCTGGAGGTCGGTGCCGGCACTGGAAACTTCACTCAACGGGCCTTAGAACAGGTCACAGAGTTGGGGATTCAAGTTGAGTTCACGTACACGGACATTTCTGCAGCCTTTTTTCCTGCGGCGGAGAAAAAGTTCAAAAACTACGTAGAGCAGGGGTCATTGACCTTCAAGAAGTTGAACATTGAGGAGGATCCCGTGTCACAGGGGTTCATGCCTGAGTACTATGACTTCATCTGTGCGTTTGATGTGATCCATGCCACGAAGGACATCAAAAGGTCACTCCAGAATGTCCGCACACTTTTGAAGCCCATGGGTCGCCTGGACGTCTACGAGGTCACAAAGGTCAACCGACCATTGACCTTCTTATTCGGTCTTCTTGACGGATTCTGGCATTTTGAGGATTTCGAACTTCGCAGAGACCACTGTACCATAACTGTCGACAAGTGGCTGGAAGTCTTCAGTGATACCGGGTTTGACCTCGTGGGGTCACACCAAACTCTGAATGATAATCATTCATACTTCTGTACAAACAAAAGTGACCGTGAATCTTTCACAGTGACCTCAAAACCCGAGGTGGAATCAGGACCTTCCAAGCTTTGGATTCTTTTCCATCAGCCTAAAAACCATGTTTCTGAATGGCTCCAACAGAAAATTAAGACCGTTCGAGGTAGAAAGGTCATTACTGTGACCGCGGGGTCAGAATTTGAATTTGGGTTCGAGAATTTCAGAATTTGTAAAAACATCCAAGGTGACTTTGTTGACCTATTGAGAAAAATTAGAGGTCAGGAGGATTCACAAGTGGAGGGCATCGTTTACTGCTGGTCACTTCTTCCAGATGTGAACTTTGACCTGCTTATACAGCCCTACTTTAACCTCCTGAAAGCATTGACTTCGAAAGATGTGAGCTTGGCCAAAGGAACTGTAAATCTCCCAAGAGTCATAACTTTGACCCGGAGTTCCACAGCCCCACTTTTGGACTCTTGTAATCTTGACCTCCGGAGTCTTTCCGCCTGCACCATATGGGGCACTACGAGATCATTTCGTGGCGAACAACATGAAGTCCAGTGCCGAAGCATAGATGTACCCGAAAGTGACACTGAAGATTCCCTTATGCAAATTTTCTACGAACTCTGGAACACTTCTGTTAAAGAACCACAGGTGACCTTTGACCGGGACGGCGTGGCGTACCATCCAAAGCTGATCTCGTTAAAACCCACCTCAATTATGTCTGACCTAAAGATACCTTCCGGCAGTGGCGACCGCTTCCAGCTCATCCTCCCCGAAACGAATGCCATCAGTGACCTTTCATTTGGCCCCTTGGAACACTTCGGTGATCTTCTTGAGGAGCACGAGGTCGAAGTTCAGGTCAAAGCGTCAGCTTTGAACTTCAAAGACGTTCTGAATGTCATCAAGCCGACCGAAGACTTCAAAAACTCGAACTCAGTTGGCTTCGACTACTCTGGAATCATTCGGCGTGTCGGGTCAAAGGTCACCCAGTGGAAACCGGGCAACCCCGTGTTTGGTGTCAATCATGGAAATCTAGCCCTCCCAAGTCACGTTAAACAACACCAGGCCGAGATCCTCCGAATTCCGGAAAGTTTCACTTTCCCCGAGGCTTCGACACTCCCGGCCGTTTTCTCAACGGCTTATCACTGCCTCATTGAAGTGGCACAGATAACACCCGATGACACAATTTTAATCCACACTGCATCGGGGGGCGTTGGCCTCGCAGCTATCCAAATCTGTCAAAAAGTTGGCGTCCCCATGAGCAGGATCTTTTGTACAGCTGGAAGCTCCCGAAAAAGGAATTATCTTAAAAATGTCGTGGGCGTCACTCACCTGTTCCATTCCAGAAATACGGATTATTCTGATGATATCATGGAGGTCACCAAAGATCAAGGGGTCACGGTTGTATTGAATTCTTTGACAGGCGAAGGCTTCAAGGAGGCCACTTTGAAGGTTTGCGCAGCCAAAAATGGAAATCGCCGAGCTCGATTTGTGGAAATGTCAAAATTGAACATCTGGACTACTGAAGAGGTCAAAGACCGTAGACCTGACGTATTGTATAGCGTTATAGATTTGTCCGCAATGGACAGTTCAAATCTGCGTGACCTTTTGACATCTGTGAGAGATTACCTTCCAAACGTAAAGCCAATTCCTTATGTGAGATTCGAAGCCACTGGAATCCGTGACGCGCTGAGATATCTTCAAAAGGCTCGACACATCGGGAAGGTGGTTTGCGTAATGCCTGAAAACAAAGGTCAAACGTCAATTACCTCCACTCCTCTTTTCCATGACAGAGGCACTTATCTTATAACTGGAGGCCTTGGTGGGATCGGTTTTACAGTGTGTAAGTGGATGGTCACTGAGCATGGCGCCCGGCATATCATTTTGGCTGGGAGATCACCACCGGGGTCAAAGATCACCGAGGAAATCAACAAAATGAACAGGGAATTTGGAACTAATATCAGAGATGTACAACTGGACGTGGGTGATCTCGAACAATGCCGCAGATTGATTGATGGGTTAACGACCCCTCCTTTAAAAGGAGTCATGCACTGCGCCGGAACTCTGAGTGACGGCATGATCGAAAACTTGGAATGGTCCAAATTTTCCATTCCATTTAAAGCAAAGGTCACCGGAACACTGAATCTTCACGAGGTCACGAAAAATCTGCAGCTGGAGTACTTCATTTTATTTTCCAGTGGCGCCTCTTTAATTGGACCACCTGCTCAATCAAACCACGCAGCTGGAAACAGTTTTGAAGACATTGTGGCGCACTTCCGGTACAACCAAGGACTTCCTGCCACTACTATAAACTGGGGTCAATGGGGTCAAGTTGGTGTAGCCGCAGAGATTGACCTTCCAGCGAGCCGGCCAATTTCCACCCATGGAGGTCTCCAGGCGCTGGAATGGTGCATGAGGTCACAGCCCCATAGAACGCAAACCGCCGTGATAAATTTCGAGTCCATCATTTTGCTCACCAAGCTTTTCCCGCATATTGGACCAATCATGGAGGAAGAGCTGCAAAAATTGCAAGACGGTTCCAATGGGAAATTTAGACATTCACTGATTATCAATTCCGAAGAGTTTTGGAGCAAGTATGACGCCATAGGTTCTGAAGAGGTCGAAGATCACCTGGAGAAAAAGTTGCAGCTTATTAAGGACAGTTTAAGAGACCTGCTTCGGAATGTCTTGAAAATGGATGACACTGAGGTCATCGATGAAGACGTAGACCTCCAGGAACTTGGAGTCGACTCTCTCATGTTCGTTGAATTAAAAAATGCACTTCAGACACTTATGGGCGAGCGTGTCTTGGTGAACGCGAGTGCTTTAAGAGATTGTAACACTCTGAGGTCACTCGCCGAGACCATTACAAAATTGATCGAGGGCCAAAAGTCATTGACTCCTTCCAGAAAGGAGATTTCCAAACTAATCTTGGAAGACTGTCAACTTCCAGACGATATTCGAGCTGGTGACGCTCTCGTGACCTCTGACCTTCACGTGGTGTTGTTAACCGGTGCCACCGGAACACTGGGCATCCATATTTTGAAGGAGCTGCTGAAAGTTCACCAAGTGACCGAGGTTATTTGTCTCCTGCGGGGCCAAGATTCAAATATAAGACTTCAAAATCTTCTCCAGGGAACGGACATGGCAGTTGGCAGCTCACATCTAAGTTTAAAGGTCACGGCTGTTACAGGCAACATTACGGAGCCTCGACTTGGCTTGAAAGAATCTCAGTGGGCGGAGCTGTGTGACAAAGTTGACGGCGTTTTCCACTGTGCCGCCAAGGTACCCGGAGTTAATGATCTGGAACTTGAGCATTACCAGAAGTTGACCACAGAATCCCAAGATGACACGAGGTCAGTGAATATTCAAGGATTGAAAAATATCCTGGAGTTCTGCGCGAGGGGCAGTAAATTGAAGCGACTGTGCGTCATCTCGAGTTTGACTTCTGTGACCTCTGTGGAGAATCTTAACGATGAAAATTTTCAACTCTCTGAGAAATGGCCAGAAGTTGACAATTATGACTCCGCAACCTCTTTGGCCTATCCCAACACAAAATTCTGCCAAGAGGTCATTCTTAGAGAAGCGGTTCTCAACAGAGGTATTCCCGCAAAGGTCATCAGACTGCCGGTTTTGTCGGGTTACTCCAAAACGGGGTGCTGGACATCTACCAAACAGAAAAGTCTCATCATCGAAAAATACCTTCAAGCTTCCACTACCCCCATGACCCCTGACCATTCGGACTCTGAATATGAACTTTCAATAAACTTTCTACCTGTGGATATCTCCGCTCGTTCCTGTGTCCACATCTTTTTCGATGACATTTGTCCCAGTGACATCTACAATGTCTGCCATGGCCAAGCTCTGGATCTGAAGGACCCCGATTTTCTGAATGGCGTTTACCTCAAAACGAAGCCTCATGGAGTTCAAGAAAATAATCAAAATGAAACTGGAGGTTCCAACAGTGAAACTCAAACAGAAACCAGAAAACTTCTTTTAGACATGCTTACAACCATTCCAGCTCAATTAAAAGTCAAGCTTCAACCAGAGGTCAATGAAGCGGACGTGGGGGTGACCGATCACGTCAAAAATAAAAAGCTCCATAATTTCTTTAGGAGTTCTAAGATAACCCAGGTCATGCCACACTTCTATGAAGACCTGGAGCAACCCATGGAATATTTTCTGAGGGATTTCGCCTTTTTCACCAAAATCGACGAAACAAACAAATAAATAAAAATAGTTAAATGTTATTAAATAAAAACAATTATAATTATGTTATAATTATGTTAAATACCTAAAATATCTTAATTATAAACCTATTGATCACGAATCATGATTCATCATCATTCTGAATCTTCTCAATGTACCCCAAAAATGAAATATCTTTCATTTTTATGTCAAAAATACATTTTTAGAGCTTTTTCTTTTTTCTTGTCGTTTTCTTCTAAAAAATCTCCTCTCGGTCTAGTATTTCCTTTTCCATCATCATCATCATCAGCCTGCTCGATTCACTCAGCTCAGCAGAAGATAAACACTAAATTAAAATTATAAATAAAAGAATAAAGAAGATTTTTGATTGGGATTGGGATTCACAGCTGTATAAAGTAAGTTAAGGTAAGTTATAATTTAAATAATGACATGGTTTTGGTTTCACAGTCATAAATTAGTTATTTTAGTTAGTTTCCTTTTTTAATGTTTATTTTTTAATTTTTCCTTCATTTTGGTTTTTTTTCATAAGAGGGAAAATGACGGACGTTTTGGAAAAGGGGAAAGCCGTAAGTGGGAGTGGCAGTGGAAGTTACGAAGAAGACAGTGATGGAGTCTACGAAGACGAGTACTACGTCGAGAAAATCATCGACAAGCGTTATAATGAGGCAAAGGGGCGCTCCGAGTACTTCATCAAGTGGCGCGGATGGCCGGAAGAGTCGAACACCTGGGAGCCTGTCGAGCACCTCGAGAATTGTCCCGAGATCTTGGAGAAGTTCGAGAGGTCACGTGGAGAGGGAGCAGCATCAAAGAAGAAGGCCAATTCGAAAAAGGTCAAAGGTCGACGAGGTGAACCTCCTAAAATTAAGTTTGATTTCTCCAAGAATAAGAAAAGGACTCTCAGTATCAATGACCTCAACGACACCGATGACATTGTTGGCGGTCAAAGTCAAGGTTCTACTTCCACGGGATTTGACCGTGGTCTCGAACCTGAGCGCGTTCATTACGTGTCCCGTTCCGAAGTTAATGGCGAACTGGTGATCTGGATGAAATGGAAGGGCGTTCGCGAACCAGAGGAGGTGCCGGCGCGGATCGCCAATGAAATGTGTCCCCAGATTGTGATCCGGTTCTACCAAAATAATATCCTCTGGGGCACTAAGGAAGAGGAAGATCCTGAACCTGAATGCTGCATTCAACTTTTATCATCTTGATCCAAATCATATACTTACTTAATTGTATAAATGTTTATTATAATCGTAACTAATACTGGTCACAAATGTCAAAGGTCATTCTTCAGTTATGAAATCGCTCATAATAGTGTTATATTTAACTAATTATTTTTCATTTTTGTTGTAAAATTTTACCATTATTTTTTTATGGTAGTTGTTTCTTAATATCGACAGAGAACAAATTAATACATAATAATAAATATGTAATAATTATAATAAAATGATTGTTAAACCTAAAGAAGTCTCCTGTTAGTTAACTAATTAAGTATCATTTTGCTCCAGGGTCAACCCGCGTGGCTCAAGTCTATGTTTGGTTTTTTCTCCGTGGATCTAATGATCTATACAATCGAAATCAATTCATTTTCCATGTGCGTGCGTGCACGCATTTTTCATTTTTCATTCATTGTCATTTCGTTTCTCCACGCAACAGCTGCAGGAACATCTGGAAATCCACGCCTAGAGCAATAACATAAACATAAACATCTCATAATTTACAATATTTAATTAGCCTAATTAAATTTATATTAATTAATTACCCATATTTACATATAGATATTTTGTTGATCTAAGAAAAATCATCGCATATCGCATCACGAGTTGTGAGTATCTATATCATAGTTAATTGCAGTTAAAAGTTTCGACTTGGAAACTATGTTTGTATTTAAATGTTGGTAATTTTGTCTGATTTTTTTTCTTTATTTGTTTCCAAGAAAAAGATGGTCCAAAGCAAAAGAAAGGCGGAATCCGGAAATGAGAGTGGCACTGCTGTTAAGGATGAGGAGTTCCAGGTGGCGAAAATTCTTGGGAAGCGACATCGGAAGGGCAAAGTTCAGTACTTGATCAGATGGCTGGACTGTGGACCAGAAGTTGACTCCTGGGAACCACTGAAACATCTTAGAAACTGTTCCCAACTAATTTCAGACTACGAGCAGGAACTGACGGAGGCACGGATGAAGAGGAAGAGGACGGCTGAAGAAGAAGTCCAAGTTACGGTCAATGACAATGATCTCAATCCCAATCACCCCAGCAGTAGCAGTAGCAGTGACCTCGACCTCAGTAGTGACAGTGAAAATGAAGATGTGGCAGTATTTTACCAAAGCCTGGAAAATTTTGAACTGGAAAAGATCACGGGAGCTTACAAAAAAGAAAAAGGTTCGAGTTCTACGCTCATGTTCGAGGTCAAGTGGAGGCACAGCGATGAGCCCGGGGTGGTTCCGGCTAAATTTGCGAATGTCAAGTGGCCACAAATGGTTATCCAGTATTATGAGAGTATCAGTCACTGGGAGGTGGTTGGTGTAGAGGCCAAAAATGGGTGGGTGCCGTGTCCAATACATAGACATACTCATGGGGCTGAAACCCGACTGGACGGGGTGAAGCGAGAAAAAATTAATAATTAAAAGAAAAGGTTTACAAGATTTCATGCGATATGCAAAATCATTCAATTTCAATGGTGAATATTTTTGTACTTTTATAATTAATGTTAAGGTACGATTATTTTGTACATTCTTTTTCTTTATTGTGGCCTTTTAATATTTAAATAACTGAAAAATTCTTTTTGGGAGTTGGAGATTGTTGATTGTATTGAGATACTTGTGGGCCACAAGTTGTGGCGAAGAAAATAAATTACAGGATTATTTTTGGCGAACTGTAATAAGGCAAAAACACGCTAAAAGAAAATGCTTAAAAATTTAAAATAATTTTTTTAATTTAGAAGATTTACTGGAAAATTTTAATTTAATGGCTCTTTTAAATATTAATTGTTATAGTTGATAAATTCAGCGGAAAAGAGTGTAATTGTAATTAAATATATCGTATCGATAATTAAAAACGACAAAACCACCTAACAAACTTTAGTACATGCTTGCTTACCTTTTATTATACATTTAACTAAACGCGACTTCATCATGTCAGAATAATTTTTGTTCATTGTATTATGCGAGTTATTTTCATTTTCAAGTCATTTTAATCCATAAAGCATTCAAAAAAATATGAATGGGGAAACAGGCAAAAGGAAAAGGGGAGGTCAAAGTTCATCGTTGTGAACATGAAGTCACCTACCGCTACCGCCACCAGAAAGCGATGATATAACGGGGGAGTTTTAGTTGGACATGCAGATTATTAGTGGAAATTACTAAATGCTGAATGTTTAACAAGTACACTTTACTGTTTCATTTTAATTTTATTTATTTATTATTATTACAGTCCATTTTACACACATTTTAAACAATATAATTAGTTACAATTGAACAGGTTATTAATTTAACATTTAACAGTTTCGTTAACGTTAAAATAGTTCAAGTAAATGTTTTTGTCGCATTTTTTGGTAATTTTTATACTTTTCACATTTAAAGCACTACTGTTAAATTATAGGAACTATTTTTATTGTATAATATAATCATTAATTATAATTATGTTTATAAACTAGTCAACTCAGAACTCAACCTGTCATCAAAATAAAATACATATTCTTTAAATACATAAAAAAAGCATGAAAATTCGTCAGATTTAATAATCCCTAGATGCATACCATAGTTAATAGTATTGACTCAATACTGTGCAGTTTTGCCTTATAATAAAATCGTTTATTATGGTCTAACAATTTAATATACAGTTAATTTAGTACAGCGTACCTTGCATTTGCATTCGTAAATTTTCACCTACGCCAATTTGGTATGGACACTGGTGCCACCTTCGACGTCGATTGTCGAGGGCAACGGCGACAGATCCATTAAAAGGTCATCGGCTGACCCATCTGCAAACAAGTCAATGTCTGCGTCGTCGTCATCGCCGAATCCGTTAAAATTAGTTTCGTTAATGAAATTCGGTGGGGATGGTACCGACGGTGGGGATGGTACCGACGGTGGGGATGGTGGGGGCGGAAGGGATGGTGGCGACGGTGGCAGAATACTTTTTGTTTTATCGCCCTTGGAGCCCTTTGGGCGACCCCGACCCCGTTTCTCTGAACCTGGGGTATCCATCTCCACCGGTTTCCTTTTCCTCTTAATAGATTTCATAGTCGGTGTAGATGATGGCCGTGTATTTTTCTTTTTACTGCCCATGCAGCCCTTTGGGCGACCCCGTTTAGAACCTGGAATCCCAGAACCAAATTCCTGCACATGCATTTCCAACCATTTCTTTTTCCTCTCAGACATAGACATGTCAATGTGTGCGTCGTCGTCATTGCTGAATCCTTTAAACTTAATTTTCTTTTTGTTAATGGTATTCACAGCCGGTGGCGAAGGAGACGATGATGGCAGTGTATTTTTCTTTTTACTGCTTTTGGAGCCCTTTGGGCGACCCCGACCCCGTTTCTCTGAACCTGGGGTATCCATCTCCACCAGTTTCCTTTTCCTCTTAAACAAGTCCATGTCCGCGTCGAAGTCATCGTCTAATCCGTTAAAATTAATTTCGTTAATGGATTTCACAGTCGGTGTAGATGATGGCTGTGTATTTTTCTTTTTACTGCCCATGGAGCTCTTTGGGCGACCCCGGCCCCGTTTCTCTGAACCTGGGGTTCCAGGACTAAATTCCTGAGTTTCATCCACATCCTTCTCCAACGGTTTCTTTTTCCTCTCAAACAAGTCTGCGTCGTCGTCATCGTCGAATCCGTTGAAATTGATTTTCTTTTTGTTAATGGAATTCACAGTCGGTGGGGGTAGTGTCGTCGGTAAAGATGATGGCAGTGTATTTTTCTTTTCAGTGTCCTTGGAGCCCTTTGGGCGACCCTGGCACTGTTTCTCTGAACCTGGGGTTCCAGGACCAAATTCCTGGCTTTCCTCCACATCCATCTCCAACCGTTTACTTACTTTACGTTTCCTCTTCTCAAACAAGTCAATGTCGTCAGCGCCGACGCTGTAAAAAGTCATTTCGTTAATGGAATTCACAGCCGGTGGGGTTGGCGGCGGTCGGGGAAGTGGCGACGATAGGAATGGTTGTGACGGTTTGGATGGTAGCGACGGTTTGGATGTTGGCGCCGGTGTAGACGGTGGTGGGGGTGGTGGCGGCGGCGACAGTGAAGATTGTGGCAGCGTATTTTTCTTTTTACCGCCCTTGGCGCTCCTTCGGGTGACGCCGTTTCTCTGCAGGTGGGGTTTCAGCCGTTTCAGGACCAGATTCCAGGATTTCCTCCACATCCATCTCCTCGTCCTCTCTCCTCCTCTCATCCAACAGTTTCCTCCTCCTCTCATACAAGTTATAGATTCCCCTGTAATACTTCTCCACCTTCCGAGGTATCCTGACGCCCACCCTGTGCTCAAATCCCTGAAAGGTCACCTCCTGACACCCAAACTTCACGACAACCTCCCTCTTCTCGGGGTCAGCTTTCTTTAAAATTCCTACTTCACCGGGGCCTGCCAACTCCTCGGAATCTTCCTTCTTCAACCATCCTCCACCTTCGCCTTTCATCACCACATAAGACCCCTTACCCTCCTTCACCTTTGACCTTTCCCGGCTTCTTTTCCACCTGCGGAGGTTCATTTTCGTTTTCTCGAGTCTCAGCTCTCTTCGCCAATCCTTTCCCTCTTCATTTTCATCCTCAGCCTCTGACCCTGAAGCCTGAATCTCGACCTCTGTTATGGACCTCAAAAAAGGATCGCAAGGCGGCGGAATATGGACCCTTTTTATGGCCGCCGGCATCTTTACTCCGATTACACTGTCACTGTCCATGTAAATTGGTCNCCCTGAAGCCAGAATCTCGACCTCTGTTATGGACCTCAAAAAAGGATCGCAAGGCGGCGGAATATGGACCCTTTTTATGGCCGCCGGCATCTTTACTCCGATTACACTGTCACTGTCCATGTAAATTGGTCACCTATTCAAACAATCAAAAATAAAACAAAAAACAAAACATTAAAATTCACACTTTTAACTTTAACTTACAAAAAACCTTTAAATAGTTTAAATTAACCTTTATAAATACTTCACTGTATTTCAATTATCTTTATCTTTCTTTACGCAGTTAATTTTAACTTACTTAGTTTAAATCACTCAAATACTGATGAAAACAATTAAAAACGTTTCTTGTTTACTTTCTTCCAAAGGTTGATTTTTTCTCACGAAATGGAAATGATGAGATAAATCTCCTTGCTTTGAGACTCTGTCTGTTTCTAATTATTAAACAATAGCCATTGAGCTAACCTGGAAATTCTTCAGTACCCCACTTTGTCCATCTAAAACACGGCAAGTTTAAACGGTACATCTTCCCATGTTAAGATTGAGATGGAAAGAATTCATTGTATCTCGCTATCGAGTCATACCTGTCTATGTTCACATTCAAATACATTGGCTGAATAGGAAAATGAAAACGAAAGAGACGAACAAAACTAAACGAAATTGCTTCTCTTCGGTGGCCGGCGCGGTCGGTGGCGTGGCGATTCTCTGCTAGCTAAAGCGGACGCCGTTATTGGTAATCTACGCAATGTAATATTTTCAGCGCAGGGCCAGGGGAATCGATGTATAAAAATGAGAAGGAACAGAGAGGAGAGAACAAAACCCGCTTTGACTGTGTCTGTGATGTGACTGAATGAACCTGTACTCTGTCCATAACGGCCATGGCCAAACTCACCAAAATGGCTGAAAATGTGCATAATTATGGAACCGAGAACGCTAAATACATCACCAATGTTATTTAGCGTACTCGGTTAATTATGTTAGTTAATTAGTTAGTTTTCATAATTATGCACATTTCATTTCCAGCCGTTTTGGTGAGCTTCGCCATGGCCGTTATAGACAGAGTGCACTGTTCATCTTGGGAACATCCTTATCTTGCCTTATCTTATATATGTAAATTAATTTTATTCCGGGCGAACAGTTTTCAGAGCTTGAATACACTAGATCGTGTGGGAGAATGGAGAATGCTGTGGATCGTGGATGTGCATGCAGAAGAGCAAAGTTATTGAGACTTGAGTCACTTCACTTTGACTTGATTGAGACATTCATCATTTTGGTGCTGACGAGAATGGAGAGTCTCCGTTGATTTCAAAGATTTTTAATTTGATTTTTTTGTTACATAAATTACGATAGTTGTAAAGTGATTTTAATTTTCTTAATCCCGCAACAGTGTTAATCACAGGTAGTTAATTTGTAATTTTCTGGTTTCATAATAACATAATAAAATTGACTTTTTAGGTAAACTTTTTGTTATCCTCGTGATTTGATAGTTAAGTGTTCTCATTTAAATAATTTCCACTCAATTTAAAGACAATCACAATTTATTCATAAAAACAGCTTCGATGGGCATGAACAAGAAAAATCGGAGCGGAAATGGCGGTGGCAAAGCCTACATCGTAGAAAAAGTATTGGACAAGCGGATTAGGCGTAGCGGAAAGGTCGAATATTTTCTCAAATGGAAGGGCTACGAGTCGGATGAAAATACATGGAGGCCGGAGGGCAACATAAGTCCCAAGTTAATTGCTGAGTTCGAGGAGCAGCAGCTGAAGAAACGAAGGTCATCGGTTGGCAGGAAGAGGAAGGCCACTGCTCCACCACCACCGCCACCCGCGAAGAAACCGCAGCCCCGCAGAAGTAGAGGTGGATCTGCTAGTTCAAGCGTTGTTAGTGCTGGTGAAAAGGTCAGTTTTGAAAAACATACAAATACAATTAAAATTACTTTTAAAAGCAATTTCATTTTTGATTCTCTGGTTTTGTTTTGTAGGAAAATGTTCCAAGAAGCTCTTCTCC
>VYYJ01002084.1:0-24014 GCA_021029165.1 Cyphoderus albinus | reverse complement strand
AATATCAGCATAAATTGACTAAATAACAAATTCAGTTACTACTTAAGCTATTATAATAAATTTACAAAAGGTCTTACAATTGTAACTATTCAGGATATCAAAAACAAGCAGTACCTTCTTCGGCTTAAAATGAATGGGTACATTATTTACTTAACGTAACAAAGATTTGTGCGTAGGACGTGGGATATAATAATAATTATTGTAATCAGCGCTACGCGAAAGGCACTCATAATAATAAACGCCTCATTGCAGCCAGAGAATGTATCAGCAGAGGAGAGGTGTAAAGAACAAACTGCTTCCACGGTAAAATGAATGGTTGGAGAAGTGTGACATGACATGACGTGAGCTATTGCATCCTTTGCGCTGCGTTTAATTTTTTACACGACACGTTGTTATGCTATACTCCCAAAACGATCAGGATCAGAGAGAATCCTGCGCTGCTGCTATTGCTACTACCAAGAAGGCGTTGTTGGTAGTTAGCGTAGTGCCAGTGCTGGTGAGTGGAGCCGGGAGAGAACGTTACATACTTTAATGACTGTCATTAGCCAAAAAGTTGTAATGACTTCCCGTTAAACTCCACTCCGAGCGTCACTTTATAATGATGAGTCCGTCTTAAATTAATGCCAAGAAAAAAGGCACTCTCTTTCAGAAGTCTGGGTATGTTTATTATACCAAGTGAGAACTCTGACTATAATTCTTTTGCTTTTTTATTGTCCCAGACGTTACTATTTCTATGTATTAAATCAAGAAAGATTACGTTTATGTGACGAAAGATGACTGGTAATGAAATGAGTACAATAGCTGCAGCCAAGCATTGTGTGAAATGCTTTCTTCCGAAAACTATCCTTGGCCATTAAAGACAAACAAATCTTAACATCCCTAGATATGGGCTCAGTTTAATGAGATCGGAGCACGGAAAGAATGATTTGATACAGCGATGATGACATTTGTCGACTTGATGATGTGAGGGATTAAGCGACAGTTTTGTGTGGGTTGGAGAAAGGTATAAAATTTGCATTTGTATATTTGATACAGCGATGATGACATTTGTCGACTTGATGATGTGAGGGATTAAGCGACAGTTTTGTGTGGGTTGGAGAAAGGTATAAAATTTGCATTTCTACCAAGTTTTAACGACGGAGTGACTACTTTTTCTACTCTCTGTGGCCATAAAGGTAATAAAGATATTGGATTTTTTAGTGTGAGGTGCCTCTTTCAATAGATATCCGATATCACTTTACTAGATTATTTATTATTTTTAATGTATCTCAATACAAACATAAAGCAAACAACTGAAAGTATTTGAAATGAATGGTTCATTTTGACAACGTAATATGGCAATACAATATGGCTGCAAAGAGGTAATTTTCTCTTATCTAAACGACTCTGTGCACCTGGCATATGCTATTTTAAAAGACAACTTTCAATGTGAATCGCACAATATGCTGACGATGGCCATTCTGCTGATGATGATGAACACTCGTTATTAGTTTTCTTTGCCAATAATGGCTTAAATCGTCCATCAATGATTAATAAAAAGTGTCATTGACATGGCGCTCCTAATTTTCCGTTCCGTGTCTCCGATATACAAATAGACAGTGAAAAGAACGACTTTAACTGTCAAAATATAGTGACGCATTTGGTATTGGTGACAATTAATGGTAATGCGATCCACATTTGGTATGTATCAAACCATTTACTTGATTTACTTAATTTGCTAGAGGAAGAATTAAAACCTCTGTCGAAGAAAATAATGTTAGACATAATGAAACATTATTGTTTTGTAAGGTCTGGTCTGGTGTAAACCTCCTGATCAAGAAGACTTGGGTAAGAAAACAGATTAGCTGGTTCGCAGGAAGCTTGCTGTATTCGAACGTCTACTAAACGCAGACCCCTTTAAATGGATGACAAGTGCACTCTGTTTGCATTGCACTAGTGGAAGGTAGATAGTAAAAAGAAACTTTTTACAAGACAATTCTGGAACCATTACTTTCTATTCCGGCTTAACTGAGGATAATGGTATAGAGGGTAATAATGATCATTTGGAATAGTCCTAAAATAAAAGACTCCCTTGAGAGCCCAAGTAAGAATGAGAAAGATGAAGATTGGGAATGAAATACTCCGACATAGGTACATACTACCTAGATATAAGAGGAAAATCAAATATTGTTTGTAGCAATGCTAGTAATGCTACATGTAGAAGATGACTTTGTATGGAGACATGTATTCACCAGTGAAGTGTATAGGACGGGAGTGTTTGTAAAGTCTGTAAAGACAAGAATTTAGGATGAGGAAAGAGGAGAGAAGAGAGAGAGAGAGAGAGAGGCGACACTCTCGAAAGAGACCGTCCGAAAGAGAGAAGAGGTAAAGTCAATTCATTGAACGTTGCCCCTGTTAGTAGAGCTAGGAAAAGGAGGGGAGAAGGAAAAAGCAAAAATGTTGCTGGTTTGGGTTTGCCTCCTCTCTTTCACTGTCTCTTTCTCTCGGATCCTTTCTCTGTGTACAAATTTGTCCTGTGAAAGATATATTGCAGGAGGGTAAAAAGAGAAAGTTAGTTTTAACTTGAGATTGTGACTTTTTGTAATTTACTTGTAGTGCCTTTGCTACGCTTTAGTGATGACCAAAAAAGGAAAAGTTTACGATTTCAATATAGCCCTACCTTCCGTGGTGTTGTGACTAATGCGTATTTGTACTAAAGTACTTTGAAGTCTCTTTGATGCTATACTCAATATAGTAGCATTTGTTTAACGTATTACATTGGTCGAATCATGGAAAAGTTTGGTCATCTTCATTTCCGACAACGACGACGAATGAAAGGAAAGAGATGCCTTTATTTTCTATCTATTACTACCTGTATTCTATTTTATTTTAGGCTAGCAGAGCATTGTCGTCTTGGCTTGAAGAAACTAGTTTTTATTGTAACACAAGCTCAAAAGCTTTCAGGCAGTTTATTTTATTTTGGAAGATGTGATTCCTTTTTTAAACAGTCACTACATTGCTTTTGCTTCAGCTACTACACCTAACTTACCGGAAAGCAATAAATCACCTGCCGTCGCACACCCTTGAAGTTGTAATGGAGGACTGAGGAAGAATAGGAAAGAAACTTGAAAATCAGTGATTCAAGTAGATTATAATTACTCAAATAAAATTACAGACAAATTAACCAAATGATCTTTTACTTCTATTCGCATTAAAAAGTTACGGACTGCATCACCAAAGTTTTAGATCGGATCGATTTTGTTCCTTTACACTCTTGTGTGTATTTGAAAATGACTTGACTTGTTTCAATTGGATACCACGGTCGCAGTTCAGCATCATAACTGGCAATGAGAAAATTTGATATCTGCTCAGGTTAATGTGAAGTATGAGCTTTTATATACCCTATACGTTATATAAACGACATACTACTCATTTAGCAATTAAATAATAATGCATGATTAATTTCCCTCGCTCTGATCGTATATGTACTAAACTTCGTTGTCACTTTTTAGAGTATACCATCAAATGGCTACAATGCATACATCCTGATAAAACAGTGTAGTAGAACAAGAAAGAGGTGACCTTGACTTTGGTCCCACGCTGCCTTTTTACCCAGAATTTACTTTGTACTAGAATAGATGAACGTCAGTGTTACCCATATCAAGTGTATTCCCTCGAAAGTAATTTTATTATATCAGAATTAGCATATACTGCACCGTCTTGTTTGTTAAATTGAATTCATAAATAAAGAATATATTGCGAAATATTTAACAATGGTATTTTGGGCGAATGAAAGTTGTATTTAATATTATAAGCAATTAAAATCAATGTATTAAAGAAAGAGTTGTTTGCCTCTTTTAGGCGTTATGATAGTGAATAATATGCAGTAGTAAAAATACTTAATTAAGTTGTAATAACTGGTTAAAAGATTCGATATAACGCAATCGTTTGCAGAATTATTATAAAGTAGCATTCGCTTTACCTTGTACCTTTACCCACACTTAACAAGTATCTTCTCATTCTCAAACATACTTTTTTTACGTCATAAAATGGGTCTTTTTGGTCGGTTCTTTTACAACTCAAAAGTCAATGGTTCGTTCTGAAACTCTTCAATTGTCCAAAAAGTTATGATTCCTTTTATTTTCGTAAGTAAAATAAAATTTGAAACAATGTGAACAAGTGTAACATTTGCATGCGATGCCGGTTGGTGGCAAGTCTTCCATTTTATTATCTATATCATTGCAAACTATCTTTGTTGTATAATTGTTATTACTATTGCCACCATCATTGCTCTTCTTGGATGTAAAAACATTCTGCCGTTGGAGGAACGGAAATTATTTTCTAATTACAGCAAGTATTTCAGAGAGATGGGGAAATGTAACTTGTGTCATAGTATCTCTCGCAGATTCTACATTTAATCTTTTCTCATTTTCCTTGTTATGAAATAACAAAAAGGGATGTTTTTCATTAAGATCCGTAAAAGAAATAAAGACTTTAGAGTAATAGAAAGAGTAGGGGTCGTAATAGTAATAGCAATAATAATCGTAGCATTTAGTGTTGAGGAAATGAAGTACCTAATAGTAATATTATGCTCATAGCAAAACTGGTGGCGACTGGTGGTGCATTGATGATTATGACGGTTATACAGTGGGAAGTTAAAGAAATTGCATATAGCCGGTAGTATGAAAGTAAATTGCTATAAGAATAAAGAGTAAATAATGCTATCTCTAGTAGATTCTTCTCCGAATTGGGCTCGAGCCACCCCCATCATTTCATCATAAACTAAAACCGGATACCACCAAGTGGTGTGATACAAATGCATACCTTGGTGAGGAGTCTGTTTGTATGTACATTACTTTACTTTTACTTGGCGAAAGAGCCACAACTATTTGTACAACTTAGCTGCTTGTGCTTCATATTACGTTATTAAGAGCGGAGCAAAAACCTGCTATTGTAATAAACTGGAATGAATAATATGATTTGAACAGGAAGGCAAAATAACTTTTTTAAATCCTTTTTGTCTATTAAATTCCTACAAACATTACACAGACAATGCACACGTATTAAATATCAACGTAATTGCTACGTGATATGCAGGTTGTACATGTGTTTAACAAGCTATATTTACAAGTTAAAAATGGACACATGCTTACAAGCATCTTTTGCTAAAAGTACAGAATCACATCGCATAAAGCATGTTGGTTTACTTGCATACAATAATTTGCTCTTATGTTCAACACAAAAAGCATCATTTGGCTATACGACTCTTTCTCTCCATATTATTAAATATATAAAAGCAGAAAATTTCTTATGAATGTCCTCACTAGAAAGAGTCAACTTTCCTATTATTTTCTGCTTTCTGTTTTCTTAATAACTTCTTTTAAAACGCACAAAATCTTACTGGTATCCTCTTCTTTTGCTGTTACCACCACGAGGACCACTGCTGCTGTTGTGTAGAAACATACAACTTTGGCTGGTTTTCTCTCTTCTGCTTCAACTAACTTGTATGGCTGCTGCTGACATTGCTCTTGAAGCAGAAAAAGCTAGCGACGAGCTGAAACAGTGTACGATTGTAAAAAGCAGGAAAATCTGAAGTCAGTTTCATCGGTGGCGGCAGCAGTAACAGTTCATATCAGAAAAGAGAGAAAGAAGAGGAAAGAGAGAAACTCAGTGGCGAACAACGGCGAGATGTGGTGGAGCTGGCCGTCTTGTCGCTTCTTGAAGAGAGAAAGAGAGATATTATTATTAGAGAAAAGGCAAGAACTGGAAAAAGAAGAAGAGGAGGAAGAAGAGAGAAGAAGCAACAACATCACTTGGAATAACTTAATTAAGAAACTTAATTTAGCTGTTACGAGGACAAGGAATTTTCTAAGATTAAGAAATGAAGGAAATGAGGCAGTTATTTCGTAGAAAAGTCTCTGTTCAAACTTATGCATAGTCGTTTAACAAGAGTCGGTTTATAAAGGCGACGCTTCATATAGTAAATCTGTAAGCATGTTACTTCATAATAGTTGTTGGTAGCTGTAAAGAAATAAAAAGAACCAAATCTTTCCATGTTTGAGTAATGCACCGACCAGAAAAATGCATACCTCATAATACTCCAATATTGTAAACGCAACTTTATTTTACTAGTGTGCCCCTCTGAGCTCATTTAATATTGCATCTTTCTGCTCGTTTTCTTCTGCTTCCTTGAGAAATAAATGTGTCGTATTCTATTCATTTTGGAGTAACATGTTTATACACGTCTGAAACATAATAGTAAAGAAATAATACGAACAACATTACACTCAGTTCAAGTTTGCTCCAAGTTTCAATGAGTAACAAATGTGTGGGTTCACAAATGAGGGGAAAAGGAAGAGCTTAATAATATTATTATATCAGCAGAGAAATTGACTATTGAGTTGAGGTAAAGTAAAGAAGTGGTAAAATGCATATAAGGAAGCATGATGTGCGCTCACTCGTCATGCCAGTAGATTTCTACCACCGCCATGTCCGCCATTCAAACGATGCCTAATACGCTCCTTCCTGTTTCAATCCCATTCCACTTTTCTCCTCCAGTTGTTTGCGGTAAAAGCTTTACCAGCGGACCATTAGCTCTACAAGAAAAAAAAAAGAAAAAAAGAGGGATCACTGGGGCTTTAGTAATAAAAGAATATTGAACACGAAACATTTGTATCCTATTGTTGAATGCTTTATTTATCATTTCTACATCTTGAATATGAGCAGAATACGTAATAATACTGAGCCAATGAATTGGTAAAGATTTTCTTCATTCTATACAAGCGACATTCTATGAGCAGATTATTTAGGTTGAAACATGGTAATTTGAAAGTGGAAAGTACGTTAGTTTTAGTATTTAAAATGCCCCACAACAGTTCGCTGACAGCGCTTTGAAGCAAAAAGAACTTTAAAAAATCAAAACAAGCAGCGTCGTCTTAACTAATATGGTTGGCCGTAATAATGAAAGGAGATTATTATTACATTTTATACAGGAGGAAATAAATTGTGTGCATGAAGGAATTGGAGAAGTGGAGGTGTAATTGAAGTCGGTTCAACGTGTGACTGGATGAATAGACCTCCTCCTGTTCTCATTTCGGAGTTCGCGAGGCGAAAAACGGAGTAAAATGTAAGAGTATAAAGGAGTCCTTTAAGAGGGAAGGGAAACTCCTTTCACACACACTTCAGCGGAACACGATGATGAGCAAAAGAAAAAGAGGGAAACTGTAAGGACATCGAATGACACTTAGTTTCCACGAATGCCCACTTTTCATGCAATTAGGCTCGATACAATCGGTAGATAACGAAGGGCCGTTAAGAGTTATTGCGTTTAATAGATGTTCCTTTATTTCCTCCTGAAATAGCCTCCTCTTTCTTTCTTTCTTTCTCGTCACTTGTGAGCGTAAACTAAGCTCCCTATTGTATAGACAGATGCTTCTGTTCTGCCTATTCATCTGACTGTATTGGTAAAACTGAACATGTGCTTCTTTCACGCAAGCAGGGCAGAGATCCTCCAATTAATTTCCAATCTATTGCACTCCCACATTACTGTTGCTGTGTTGCTACACTCGCTAATACCACATTCATTCAATTGTTCGTTCACTTGTTCGTTCAGTCAATTCTCCTTCTTCTCTCATTTATTTCGCTCATCCCGTTTTTCTAAATTAAAGTGTTCTATTCTGCAGTGCAGTGTAACGCAACGTTAGTCAAAATGTTTCTGTGTGTTTATACAAATGAAGGAAAACAACATTACATCACAAGGAGCCCACTAAACCTTGTTCTGTTATGCTCATTTTGTCAAAGTGGATGGTGGATAGAATGTCCCAAAATAATTATAGAAAGACACTAATAGAAATGATACGCTTGCAGAGTTATACCTGTCTTTTTGAATGAAAATTATAGCAAAATAAGGATGTATGTGTAGAGCCGCGTATTACACGGCTGAAAAGACAAATGCGTATCATGCATGTTTCATCTCCTGTTCCTCTACTTCTCACTTTGGTACCCACTCCTTTACTTCTAGCCTGTAATTTGATTTTTGTCAAGATTTATATTTTTGCTACGTAATGTATATACAAGGATAAAGCTCTGTGCTTGGCACAAGCCAAAGCGAACGAACGATATTCACTCACTCCACTACCACCAGCAGCACCACTGTTTTTGAAGTGTTTACATTGATTGAGAAAACACCCATTTTCAAGAAAATTCATCAAGGCAGAGCGAGTAAATTGCTTTCATGTTAATTAGTAATTAAAATTGTGGACAGCAGCGGGGGAACAATAGAGTAATATTTGAATGTTAATTTGAGCCGGTTTTGTAATTTTGGGGGCAACACGAGGACGATGACTAGAACGACGAGAACTTGACGACTCTCAGGAACGTTTATTGGATGAGTATAGTGTGCAAGAATAAGAGGAGTGAGAAGCAGAAGTCTGACTACTTCAAAGCGAAGACAGAAGTCGAAAGCGAGTTTATAAGCAATGTATATACGTCGGAGGCAGAGATTCTCTTTGTCTGCTGCAAATGCATAAGGGGCTTCTTCTTCTCTGGGAATATTGGTGCACATTCTCCGGGCTCCTTTTTGCCTGCTCCTGCTGATGTGGCTGTTATTATTATATGAAACCTAATACACACTGGAAGAAGTTTTCCACATTCCCAGAGAGACGACTTGGCTATAAGCAATATACTGGTTTAAGTAGAATATGGACATATATCTATTCATGATGGTCGTTCTTCTTAAATTAAATTCTCGCATGGTTTCCTTTCCAAAACCTCACACATTGCTGGCAGAAACGAGGAACCTCTCCTTTCTCGTCTCACTCTCACACTCTCACTCAAACACCCTCTCCTTCTTGCACGCATATTCATTGGCATAGCAGAGAGACGTCTAACTATTCGTATTACAACTACGATTTGACAAAAACTCACGTGTCTTCTCTAAAAGCTGAAGTTTAAAGAACAACTGAAAATTGGTTCTTGAAAGCTGCTCTCCTCCTATGCATTCTCTTACCATCAGTCATGTGGATATTATTATAGCTTTTGATAGCAAATAAGAATTGTATTTGACACTATCGTCGTTCCTGTTTCACTTCACTATTTTGACTGCACCGCCGACCGATAAAACTGATTTTGTGGTATGTATGCAAACGTATTTCAGTATATAGCAATATGTACAGCAACAATCGTGAGACTTGAACGCAGCCTCAACCTTACACTGCTTACACATTTCATTCATTCATTCGCTCATTCATATAGGCAGCAACTTCGGATCCGCTTGGGAAAGTTTCTCCTGGAAAATAAATTGTATCCTAAAACGAACCTCGAATGTGCGTAAGGATTGTACGAGGAAGCTTGTGACTAAATCAGGAACATGAAGCTGAGCTGTGAACGCTGCAGTTGTGTCTGGGTTGTAAAATTGATGATATAATTTCTTTATTCTCTGAAGAATTGAATAATAACCACTCAAAGTCATGTCATAATTTCCAGCCATTTAAATCTTGTCAACTGTGGAAATGATTCTTTTATTCACACTCCAAACTTCTATTGAACTTTATACAATGTGCACCTCTGACAGATATTCCAGCAGCTTCCTTTGTATAACTCTTCGACTTCTTTCTCAATTGTAACAATAAGGCACAAGTACAAATAGGCATACGAGTGAGAGGGTAAAAGTGAGAATTGGAAAAGTATGATTGAAAAGAAGAGTGAGCGGTTATTGAAAAAGTGTAGATGAGATGAGCTCAGCATAAAAAGTGATATGATGGAGGAAACAAGGAATTTGTCAATGATGCCGTGATGATGACGGCGTAAAGACTTGCTGGACGTAGAAAGGTTATTATATTACGTTGATACCGGCACTTCTTTTACTTTCTCATCTTCTTCGTCTTCGTATACGGAAACAAAGCAAGAAATGTAGTGGCATGCAAGAAAAAACGCGATTGATATTGAATTTTTACATTCGACTCTCTTTCTCTCTCTAATATTCTCGTTCGTCCCTCATCATCAAATAATCATCAACACATCACATCATATTACATATCGCTATTATTAATACAGATCTCTTCGTCGACCCTTTGCAATGGTAGTATTTTGTATCGGCGAAGGAAGATCACTGAAGCTTTTCCTGTTGATGAAAATGATCAGGACGATGACGCTCTCGGAATGTGATCATGATGGTGGTGGTGATGCTGTTTATGATGCTCTATATAAAAATTCAATCCAATTTCCTTTGCAAAATCCCTTCCCTCTGCTTTTTATAGTGTGAATATCTCCTTCCTGTGAGTTTTTTTAGTCATTGCAGAGTTGTGTTGTAAGAGAAAAATGTAATGTTGGAGATCCTTTATGATTGAGGACGTAGGAAAGAAGTGGATTGTTTCATACGGACAAACTGTATTCCAGTTCAATGTAAGAGGCGTTTGTGTGCAAAGTTTACTGGCAGATGTACTACAAGAAATATTGTAGATCTCATAATGTCCTTCTACCGTCTTTGTGCTGTTCCTGTCCATAAATATCTACGTGTGATTAGAAACTGACAACAAAACTAGAAAATCTCCTGATTCATATAATACTAGTGTTGTAGTACACCAGTCAATATTATTATTGTTATGAGGGGAAAACTTGTGATATCATATTAGTCTGTATAGTCTTTTCCTCCATCTGCCTCCTGTCTCCATGCCCTGTCATGTCATCATCGTCATCTTGATCATCGCTTCGCAGTGCCATCAACATCAACAGCCCATAATAGTATTATCGCTTGCATGGCTCGAGCTTTGAGCTTTGATAATAAAAATCTCAAACTCCAAGAATATCCGCTCTTACACTCTTTATATCTTGTCCTTATTACGCGATCGTCCTGATCTCATCATCGGGGTGATGATCAAACCTCATTTTTTCTCAATTTATCACCTTACCACCACAAACTCGATGAAAGAGTTTTAGAAAACTAATTGTTATACACTATAAATTGTAATGTAATAATACTCAATATTTGGAAATAAATGAATGATCTACTACAAGCTCTTGAATGAAAATTAATCTGATTATATTGTCGGCAGACAAGATGAGCACGTTATGTTAAATATATACATGAAGTATGTGTGTTCTTCAATTACAACAAACCAGAGTTATTAAATAGGATGACATTTAATGCCATTATGTTTGTGCTTAAATAGAGGTGAGCAAAAGGGGGAAAATTGAATCAGCCTAATAGTAAGGTTTTAAATATGGAAATTATTATTAGAATATAGCTTACTTGTATGGAGCACAAACGTAATTTTAGAATCGGGTTACAGATTTTCAGAACAGTTCTGCAGTCACATGAAAGAGTATAATGGAATACTTTTAAATCATGCATTGATGTAAAGTTTTTAACGACAATTGAGGTGTTAAGTGGGAGAAGAGGGGAGGAAATGGTAGCAAAATTTCTGATTGATTGAAAGGTATAATGATTATGACTATGATTGAAGATGCACTCTTGAGAAATGCCTATATCTCCACACCACACAAAATGTGCTGAAATATAAATTCCCCACAAGCATTGACCTCTTCAACAATCTTTATCCAGTTTTGGTAATAGAGTGGCAACCAATGAGGTATTTCACGCGATGGGTTCCATTCTATTCGATTTTTATTTCAGAAACAAGGGCTTTGCTAGTATATAATGTTTGAATATATTGTAGGGTAGAGAACGAATAGGTGAGAAGCAACGTAGAGTGGTGGTTATAATAGAAAGCACTCTTTTCTTAATTTATCTTTTCACCAAAGTAATAATGGATGATGGCTCAAAATTGGATTTAGGATTTTCTCACGGATTGCTCACTGTATTCTCTTCGCTGTTTCTCTTCTCTTCCAAGATCATTCATGCCCGGGCCAAGCATTGATGACATGAGGTATTATCTCCACTAAACCTGCGCGACGAAAATGCTTATAACGGGTTTGCTTCACTGTTTACCACATTTTGGTTTAACTGACGATGGTAATAAACTTGAGAGGAATAAGTTAGGCAAAGAAATGTAATAAGTGATGTTTACAGATCCTTGTGTCCAAAGGAGGATGGTAAGAAGGGCACGTAATTTGTAATGACCTAACTTTACTTGTAATAACGGATTCCAAGTGCGTGTATGTGGCAGCAAAGAAGGTGTAATAATGCGATTGAGCTCAAAAAGAAACATCATTCACAGACACAAATTTCCTGTTCTTTCATCTATCTCTTGAGGGATCCGATGATGTTATTAAAAATGCCTGCACATTTTTTTACTCGTTAACTGACGCATGTGAGGATTTATCCCAACTTTTGTACGCAATGTAAAATGGGAGAGAAAGGTACTCCCTCCTCCCTCTTACCTTGTCATTTTCAATTTCAAACCTGGCGATTAAAGAGAAATTCCGATGTCTGGCTCAAGTAATTATTTTGGACTTTACATCCATTAATAGATACTCGCTTTCAATATTAATTTACTATTGGAAGCAATTAGTTTACAAGAATCAAATGTCGTATTAAAGAAATATTTTATTATTAATACAAAAAACAGGAAATGGCACTCACTGTTGGATAAGGAGTTGGAAATGTTAGAAATTGGATACTCAATATTAAAAGCAACAGAAGAGTGTTTTGGAGAAGCGATTCCCTGAGTTGGTAGTTTCTGCTGTGTTGTTCTTGTGATTTCAGACTTTGTCTGTGGAGTGAAATTTGACACTTTAATCAAAACTGGAGTTTAATCCAAGGATCCATGGGAGTTTACGGGCAACACCAGGGTGCAAGATTAGATTACATCAAGGTTTTCTAATGTGAATTTAGTGTGAGCAGAGCGATATTATTATTGGGCCCTCCACTAGAGAGAGACGTAATCATGCCATGCCACACTTTTTCCACATCATCATCATCGTGAGCAGCAGCAGCAGTATAAAAAGCAATTCATCCAGACCGGGCCTGCCTAAAATATTTCCAGCAACCACATCATCATTACACTGGTCTTCTTACAGTAACGATCCAATAAACATACCTCACTAACAATCCAGAGAGAAGCACGTACGAGCTTACAGACAACTTAGCACGCACCGCTGTCCAAATTGTATATTTGTACCACTTTTGAATTAAAATTATATACATACATTATGAACAACACTGTATTCCTGCTGTGGCTCGCTGGACAAGAAACTCTAGTTCAGGCTAGTTAGTACCAAAAGACGAGAGGCATGGAAGAAAATTAATGCATCTACTTTCTTTATTATGTAGCATACACGTGTTTATTCAGCTTTTGACTATATGGGCTCAAGTCATTCTGTCGTGAGTAGAGCAGTTCTTACCACACGAAGTTTGTTTCAAAGGTGGAATACAAAATTAACATCGTGATAGGAGGGGGCAGAGGGAAAGCAGGAATGGGAGGGGTACAAGGGTGTAGCTAAGGTGGTTCATTGCGTGAGCTTGAATAACGGAAACACATTAACGTGCCTGCTCACTATTTCCCTCTCTCCAAGTGATTAGGTATTCCAAAACGTATTGCACGTGAGTGCAACCTGATTCACGTTTGTATTGTAATAGTTTCAATAGCTTTAATTTACATTTGCGCACAAATATTTTTACTCCAGAGTTTAATTGTGTTAGATATTGAGGTAGTGGAAAGTAAGCGTTATCAGTAGTTCCATTGTCTTGTCATTAAAAAATCACAAAAATGTTTCAGACAAAGAAAATATTAAATAACGTTATTATAAGCTAATATTGCCAAAACCCACCAATAACAAAAGAATCAGTCAATCTGGAACATTTTAAATTGCATTTGTCATTTTGCTACGACTTGAGTGAAGTGTATAATTCAAAATTATATAGATGACAAATGAACGATCCGGTAGTGCTCAGATTGCGACTTGCAACGATCATTCTTCTGCAATGATATCCAATGCTCTGTAGTTTTGGACAATTTGGCGAAAATATATTTCTTGGTTAAAAACTAAATCCTGGATTAAAACAAAAATAAAATATTAAAAATAGATATAGTTCTACATAACCAATAATCGGCTTCCTCATCTCTGTTCATTCCATTTGCAATTAAATACCTCCCTGTGCAGCTGTCAGGGTAGAAAAGAACGAGCCAAGAGACACAAGACACAAGGCGACTCATTACTTAATGCACACCGATAATCCCGAAAGAAAGCGTAGGTCCATCATCCAGCATAGAACACATCATCATCTTCGTACTTTCAGTTGTGCAGGCTAATGGATTTTATAGATTAAATACGCACACGCTCTTCGTCTCCTCATCCACCGCCATTATCATTATATGTATCTATTCTAGTATCGCGGTAGAGAAAAGCACAAGCAACGAAGCAACACAATTTTGTGTGAGCAAGTGAGAGACAGGGACGTTTTTAAAAGGAGACCATTTTCATGTTTTAAGTGAATTAGAGCCATTAAACATATTAAAAAAGCGCATTTGGTCTCTCCCAATTTTCTATTATCTCACCATAACCAAAGTTCCGCTGTTGATACTGATAATAAATACACAGCCTTCTACTAACCACCAACGTAGCCACCACTGCTGTTGCCAACAAGCAAGACCACAACTGCGCTATAAGGAACTATAGTTTTTATAATGGATAGGAAAGCAAAGCCACATTTTCAATTTTGGAGGGATTCATTATCGGCCTATATCGATTTCCTCCTTCTCTCTTGCATTGGCGATATGGTGGCAGTGCAAGTGAATGCATGTGTACCCACCACTACCCCTGCTTTTATAATAATACACTGATGATGAGGAGGAGGCTCTCCTTTCTACAGCACATTTTCTTTCTGTGAATTCGTTTCCGATTTTGTACTTACTCTTTAGATGCGACCATTTTACTTTGAAAGGAAGACTTAAAGTAAACCGAGCTCACTCTCCTCTTCTGTTAAAGCAAGAGATGGTTACTTACTCAAATACACTAAAAGAGAATGATGATCCATTATAAAGTATTGTATAATGGGAGTCAGGGGTAAGCGCGTTGAGCCATCATCCTCTTGGAGTAATGCTTTGTGTAGGTACGCACCATTGTGTGCGTCTGCTGTACATTAGCAGCGATGTGATGTGAGTGAGAGCAGGTGTTTTGATTCAATTCAATAATGTCCTTATTTTATATGGATATCCCGTTAAAACTGCTCCGCCTGCCTTGCACTTGATTTTGTTGCTTTCTTGTGATGATGACGATGGTGGTGTGAGATGGCTGGGCCAGACGGGTTGGGTTATGTAGGTGAGCGCTGACGCTGAGCATGGTGTTGTTATTATTGCACTATGCTATTACGTATATTTCTCTTGATGCAGCTCAAGTTCAAATAAAATAAATTGGAAATCACATAATGCTTTTAGCTATGATTACCTGAGAAAATGGAATAAATCAGCTTGAGCATGTAGCGTAGCCAGAAGCGGTCGCAACGGATCTACGAGGGTGATCCGGAGGAAAAGGGAATGGAATTGTTATTGCCTTTGCTGTTCTTACTTTGCTCATTTCATTGTTATGTATTCAAGTTCTAATGAGACCGGCCGCACATTAGTGAAATCGAAAAGTGTTGTGGATTATGCACGATCGCTCTACTGAAGTGTAAAAAGTAATCATTGTTAGAAGTTGATTGATGGAAAAGAGATGGTCCGTCACTTTCTACAATAATTGAAAAGTACTAGTGTTTTCTCGTAAGGCGCACACATGATTGCTGGCTACGGCTTTTTAAATGAGTGTGCAATTCATGTTCAATTTGTAAAGATGGGAGATTGATTTAGCTGAGGTGGAGCTCTTTTAACTTGCTTCACATAAAGAGGTTGTCGTTATTAGACCCATTACTTAAAAATACCGAGTTTGCAAGACAACTAGCTTCCACCCTCAATCCAACGGTGCCTGCGAGCGTCAGCACAGTACCATCATGGACGCTATTTCCTATTATCTCAACAACAACAAAGATGACTGGGATGTGTTTCAGCTGGATGGACCCTGCCCTGTTGTTGCCTTGTAATATATTTTGTCATTTTACAGTTTGTGAAACTCAATCGTTTCATCGTTCTTCGTTGGCAGTCTTGTTTTTATTTAATACTTCCACTATCGGTGTACAAAGGGTCATAAGTAAAACATAATGCAGTAATAATGATAAAAGCAGTAATAATGAAATATAGCCATGCAGTCATGATAGAATGTATCGGTTAGTAAGAATAACGAAGAGTACGAGGCGTTAATGTAGTAAACGTCGTCTATAGATTTAAAGTGGTTGTTGAGTAAAAAGGGAAAGAAAGCGAATGAAAGTGCCCAACAATCCATCCAACACAATAAATGAGAAAGGTCTCTCTCTCACTCTCTCCGCTCAACTCAAGCTCGCAATATGATCATTGTAGTGTACAAAATGTTTGTGAGTTTTTCGGAGAACAACTCATGCCTCACTACCGCTATATGGCATTCCGGGGTCCCAGCGAAAATGATATATTTTATATGCTAGTCGCTTAAGCTGAGTGTAACTTCGGCGGAGTGAGTAAAGTTTAAGTGAAGGCAGGGCAATAATAGTAGGAAAAGTAATAAGAGTTGCCATATGCGTTCCCATGCTATCAAAGAACACTTAGCAAGCTATAATAAGCAAGTAGCCACTCTGCTTGCAACATATTACAATTTTCGAAGGATATAGACACTATGTGTGTGTATATGTGCAACATCAACAATAAATAGAAAAAGTGTTGTGTGAAAGAGAGAGAAGGCAGACAAAGTAACAGTGAGTCCGAGTGAGAGAGAGAGAGAGCAAACTCAACAACACAATTGTGTACGAAGGAACAAACGAAAGTGGATTGGATGGGTGCTCCCCAAGCTTGACAAAGTTATTGCATCTGATTTAATTAGTTTTCTGTGTTCTTTTGGTTATCTGTCAGCTTTGTGGCAACAGTCTATTTTTTAAATACTTTTATTCGAGAATGAAATATTGGAGGGATTTTGTTGTACTACTCCTTGTCGTCCATGAGGTCTTCCAATTTCCCTAACCAAAAGCAATAAGCACGCCACTCACAATCACACACAGTCCAAGAATATGCTTTAATAGTGTAGCTATGCTCACTAGTATGCTCTGAAGCTAGCGCTGTAGATTACGATATTCACTCTCTTTCTTCCAGTACTACACAAAAGAACGTTCTTTTATTCGGAGCAGCAAAAAGCAACAGTGTCTGCAATGGAGAGATTGTTCCAACATGCACTATGAACAAAATGATGACGAAGAAGGTAAACTAAACGTAGGAGAAAAGTCCGAACGGATCTTTCCCGAAAAGGCCGTCATAAATTGTTCTCATTTCTCATTCATTAAGAACGATAATTAAGGAGAGAGTTTAAATGAAAATTAATGTTGTCTTTCACAACTTCATTTTATATAGATATTTCCCGCTATTCATTTTACATCCTTAACTTTTCCATTCACAATTAATAAGTTGTTAAACTTATAGCGAAGTTATAGTGTATGCGGATGGTATTGTCCGTGCTTGATTAAATCTTCTGCATGTATTAAAATCAATCTGAGGGAAAGAAAGCAAGAAAAAGCAGACTCATCTGTTACACAGTAGAGCGTCCACCTTTTCACTAATTTAATATCTACCAATACAATGGTGTTCACAAATATCAATTGCGCAATTTAAAGCACAATATACAAGACATAATATGACGTTATATAGTATTGTTCCATTCGTGAAAATAATTTCGAGGGAAAAAATGTCCCAGCGTATTACATACACTTTATACACTTTTGTCTTTTTTGTTTTTTCTGATGAGTGAAAGAAATATACGACGGGCTACTCACTTCCATCGTATCACACCGAAACAGACCTCTACTTCTGCCTGGTGCAACACACGGCTGGATGGATGGTGTTGATGATACCGAACAGAGTAGGCAGTGCAGTGGCAGACACAGCAACAGTAGAAAGCAGAAACATGCGAGTCCAATAGTTGAGTGAGAAGCAATGAAATGAGTGAGGCAGGCTAGGCCAAACCACTCGTGCGAAATACATACAATTTTTACATCACTCATCAAAACCAAAAAACAAATTCCTCGAGCCGTCGCAAGATTAATTTCTTTCCCAGTCCAGTGAGAAATGAATGAGTTAGCGGATCACGCAAAACGAGAAATGCGCCACACATAGCGTAAAGGATACCTTTGTTAGGCTATATAACGAACTTTCATTAGTGCTCCACAACACTACAGCTGCCATCAGATATGTATATTATTTCTCTTTCGGACTCTTTGCACTCTTTTTATATTATATTAAAAAATCTATATGTTCGTGTCTGTCTTCTCAAATGCCTTTCTAATATGGGCTATATACGGACATTTTGTTAATAGCAAGCTGGATTGAAGTTGATTTGGTGTTTCTGGTTATTATCGGTTGCACTCCTGTAGTTTTGTAGTGTTCCAATAAGAGGGTAAGATATGATAATACTTCCTTGTGTGACGTGACAATTCATCTTTTCCTTTCCCTTTTCCGTGGGTAGACTCTTTCTCATATCTCCATCTGAAAACTGCATTCGTACCTACTTGAATGAAACAAGCTAATAGCTGCGAGCACATTTATTAATATTGTGTAGTCAGTCGTAGATATTTTTTATTATTGGTGTATCTCAAAGCTAATAGTGAATTAAGCACCTCTGTCTGTATTAACATTATGAGAATGAAGTGTAAGCAAGAGAAAAGAAAAGGACCTGTAGACAAGTAGCGAGGCATGTATGTAGAACATACATGGACGTTTTTACGTGAGAGCGTGTATGCGTTCAAAATAATTCCATAAGGCAAGGTATCTAAAGCCTAAACTGCCTGTACATAATAATACTCGCTATACGTTACTACTGAGCCTCCTATACTGTTATACTGATGATACAACTACTTCGACTAAATTCCCAATTTAATTTCCTCACGGATCCAATTAATTTGAAGGTAATCGAATGTCAGAGTAGAGTTACACATAGCTCCTTTTCCTCTTCTCTCTCTTTCTCGCGAGCTCTTTCTCTTTCCCCTTTTAATGAAAGCAGTCAGCAGCTGCAATGTGCGGATGTGTGTATGAACATTTTGCTTTACTCAACTTGAGTTGTCTCTCTTTCTCGCACACAGACACACACCACTGCCGCCGCTGCGAGTACGACTCGCACACAACACATCTTGACGACGAAGGTAATGGTGGTAGTGATGATGACGATGGCGGTGCTGATGCACGAAAATGCTTTCTGTAAAGACAAGCAGGCAACGGCAAGGCTAAAAGGGAGTCTTTTATAGAATTTCATGTCTACGCTCTTGTTCTTATGCACTCCCAAGAATCTTGGGAAGAACGACCGTTTTGTTCATCTTTCTTCAATAGCTTGTGACTGCCTTTTCGGGTTGACTCTTGGGTGGCTTCCACTTGCTACCGGTCGAGTTGTGTTTTGTCTTAGGACTTCAAACTTCAGTCATTTATACCCTGACATTTATACCATTTCTGACTGTCGTTTCAACCAAAGAAAACCTCATTTGCTATTTGGAGAATCGTAGTTGCCTTACCTCGCATATGTCACCTAATATTTATTTCAATTTTCAACGAATTAAAGTTCTTCAAATTTCTCATTTAGAAAAGTAATTTTTAAATTACTAACTCTATTCTTGAAAGTTTAAGAGATCATTAAATAGAGTAAGAGGTGAAATAAAATAACTTACCATTTAGTTATGATTGCACTGTATTCTATTGGTAAATTACTAAACTGGACGGATTCCAATTCGGTGGGGATAAATGAAATGTCAATTTAATAAATTTGCGTTAAAGCTATAACAAGTGCGCATTGCCTTATTACTTTTTAATGATCTACGTCAATCCCGTATTTCATTTGTTCAATCGTTTTTATTCGAGTGTACTCGTACTGTATGCCATATAATAAATACGGAAAGTGCTTGCGTATGTAATAAAATGACTAGTTGTTATGACAAGATTTCCTTACTGTGGTCGTAAACTTCATTAAAATATGCATTTATAACCTTTATTTTTATATTAATATTCGTCCATTGAAAGAAACATATAAGGCTATCCTCTAGAATGTGTAAAGTCATAACAATTCTTGCAGTCCCAATCGACACAGTTTACTTGGAATGAGTGAAATTTAGGGTAGTTTTTATGTATCTCTGTAAAATATAAGGCTATCCTCTAGAATGTGTAAAGTCATAACAATTCTTGCAGTCCCAATCGACACAGTTTACTTGGAATGAGTGAAATTTAGGGTAGTTTTTATGTATCTCTGAATAATTCAGTGCAAGCTTTAAGGGAATGCTTTGCACCAAGGGGAGGTTGTGAAAGAGTGGGTAACCCAGTTGGAAGTTTGTTGCAAAATTACTACTAGTGCCAATACATTCCAACGGCGAAATGTTACTTAAGGTGGCCGAAATAAAATTTGCTGATCATAACAAATTTTTTTGATTTTATTACGTGATTGTGATTGCATTCATTTCATGGTCCTGACTAAAGCTTGGTTGCGCAAGTTAGTGCTAACATAACATTTGTAATAATAAAACAAAACCTCAAACGTGACGTCTTGGCTCTCCCACTTTTATTATTTTAAGTCACTTCCTTCCGTCATTTAATTTATTTTATCCCGTCGCGTGGTAGTGTTTAACTATAAATGCAAACGTATGTACAATGAAACCAATTTTTTGCTAGTAATCTAGCTTGGAATGTTCCAAATAGTCATATCGTATTACAGGCTACCATTACTTATTATAGCTTTATAAAGCAAAATGGATTGCGGTCTCACGCGGATTTGCATGATATTTATTTATTCATAAATGCTCCAGGTGACTTTTACAGTTGGCAAGTCGAGAATTACACTTTTATCTGAGAGTAGCAGCAGGACTTGCACTTTTCCCTATTTATTGCTAAAACCGCTGTATATTATAATATTATATACACATACATACACATATCAAATGATAGAGTCGCCTCTAAATATACATGAGTAAATAGTAAAACCAATCAGATGTAGACTATGAGTACCGCCGCACACGTTCCCTCATGCAAAATTTGTTTCAAAGAGGAAATTCGCAAGTGTAATGGTCAGAAAAGCACTGTAATAAACTTGGCAAAGAGGAAAACATTTTAGTTGGGCACAAGCAGTTGCTCACTTCTATTCTAGGAGAGAGAGGGACGATGCATGGCTGGAGAATATTAAAGAAGTTTTACGAATAATATTTATTACATCGAGAGAAACAGAAGGTAATAATATAATAACGGCGCTTTGAGTAAGTGAGACAATCATTATTATTGCATTACCTTCTAATGTATTAAACAATATTTACTTGAATCTCTGTGATATCGTTTACTACTTCCCTTTGTGCGATGATAAAAAGCATAGAAAACATGAAAGAAAGCAGGTCGAAAAGGAAATAAGGTCATATACATATACTTTATTACGCACACTGAATACGAAGTCGCAGCTAAAAAAATAATTATACTTCCCCAAATTCAAATTTCCAATGCTTCCTTTTTGCATTGCAAACATGTAGTTGTGTGGAGCTTTCAAAGCAAAACAATAAATTGCTGCCACAACGCCACTGGCCAGAAGTGTTTCGAATTGTGATAATGGTAATAATGCGATTATGAAATGGCGATTGTCGTATAATTTAGGTTCGTACTTTTTCCGTGCCCTCATGAACAGAGGATATAGGGAAATAATCAACATTCACCTACTGGAGGTGAGGATACGGGAGTGTACGTTCCAAGCACCTGAACTGAATAAAACTACGTTCAAAAGCATTTGAGAAGAAAACGTAATTTTGTGCCTTTCGGTGAAATGGCAATTGCACTCATACTGAATGTTATGGTTGGTTAGTAAGTGTTTCGAGAAAATTACAGCTTCGTACCACATCGGCAGTACCACACACCACAGGCTTCTTAAATATCACTTTCGCATGTGTGCCGGGTATTAAGGGGAATAAATTTAGGAGACAGGTGGAAACATTGCACGTTGAACCTCACAATCAGAAAGAAAAGCGTTCCACTCTAAGGGTTGCTAATAATGAGCACGATCCACTCATGACAATAGTGAATATATACAATATATTTTGTATCACGTCAGAGAACACAAAATGAATAAAGTATAAAGTGAAGGGAAAAGGATACAAGCCCAATTATTGAATAAATGCGTACATGCTTGAGATCACAGTATTCACAATCACAATTGAGTTTTAAATGCAAAGTGTAAAATTACAACACATTACCTAACTATCATAAAACCATCATCTGGTTAAACACGAAAAGGTGCACTCCAGCTAGTTATATAAATAAATCTCCAGACTGCTCACGAACACAAGGCATTAAATGTATTGTAGCATAATCATTTAAAGTTAAATGCGAAATTATTTTAATCAGCTCCATGGGCTTTTCATTTGATTAGGCTCCATACTCTTTTATACGATAATAATAAAAGTAATAATCTCCTCCTGATTACATTCACTTAAATAATAAATTAGGGGAACCAAGTGAAAGGCAGCATCATGAATTTAGTAATGAAATTGGGAGGCCCCGCATGTTGAAATGAACTTTTGCTTGCAGCTAGGCTTCCAAACCCAACCAACTAAATCGTTACCACCTCGACTCCTAAAAAGAGAAAATGTGCTGGCAGCTAGCTTATTATTTGTTTTGATATTAGCGGTATGTTTATACAAACCATAAATATACAATCCACATTGCAAGTTGCAACGCTGGCTGGTGTGTGTACGTTCATAATATAATAGCAAGTGGTTACGCTGGCTATGAGCTACAGGAAGGACCAAGCAGTAAATAATGAGTGAATGAGGAACTGGTCGGTCAGGCATCAAGCAGCTAACAAAATACTCAGCAGCTCATATAACTTCAGCTAAAATGAAAAGCAAACGGCATAATTAAAATTCATAAATAAACGGAGACGACCATCACACCGAAACAGGCTCAAGTAATTCGCAATACATAATTACTATACTAGGTGAATGATTGTATATGCGTTTAATACTCGTTTAATATTCAGAACGACGGGAATTAGGCAAGCGTTCTGTGTTCAGATTCAATGCAATAACAACGTGATGTCTGTGAGTTTTGACCCTCTGGGCTGATTCCGACTGTCTGGTGCAGTCGTCGAGTAATTCAAAGAATTCCACCTTTCTCAGAGAGTGAGTTTATTACATTGCACATCAAGATACGAGGATAATTTAATTTAGAAAAAATGTTAATTGAAATCAATCGAATGACAGGAGAAGCAAGATCAAGTTTGAAAGTTGAATAAAATAAATCAGATAATTGGGTATGGCCTATATGCATGTATGTATATAATGTTTATATTGCCTACTACATATATACCACAAACTCGTCTTTATCTATGATGTCAACCTTTTTCGGTACACTTGAGATTTGTTCAATTGAGTTCTTAGTGTAAAAGCTTGAACCCGCTATTGCTAATAAAATTTGGGCGCATAATTTGCATCTTAGGTCCGGTATAAAGATCGTAAAAATGTGCAAAAGAATTCATTCTAACTCTGCCAAGAGGGAATTTGAAGTCACACGCGGTAGTAATAGTAAAATTATTTTTTTCTTGGAGCTTCATTTGTCTCGTTTGATATTATACAGCTATGATATTTTTAGTTTTTTCATGTGTCCTGAGGAACCTTAGTCGGCATAGATTAAAAATGTTAGCAAAAGATTTTGATAAAATGGCAAACGTTCAAATAGAATTCAAATAGACTTTACTACCTAAATAAATTCCAAATAGCGATAATAGCATGACAAATAGTTTGCGGATTATAGAAGAAGTCAACAAACAAAAATGAACATTTCTTCCACATATTTCGTTGGTAGAGTCGTATTAAAACATTTGATTGGGTATAATGTAAGTGTAATGAGTTGCTTCGGTTGAAGGAGTTTCTGATGACTTTTAATTAAGCTCTAAAGTAAAGGGTGTTCCAGATATAAGTACCTATCGTTTCTGTAATTTAAATGGAAGTAACCATGGAATTGGGTACTTATATCTGGAACACCCTTTATAAACGAATTAAATTGAAAGAATCAAATCACTTTAAA
>VYYJ01002083.1:0-24044 GCA_021029165.1 Cyphoderus albinus | reverse complement strand
AAAGGGATGTGTGAAGTGGTCCTGTGGTGGTTGCGTAAAATGTGTCTACTTAAAGTAAATGATGGTGATAATCTTTGCTTTTATCGGTTGAAATCCGATATATCGTGCTTGCTTTTTTATAAATTTATTTGTATTTTGACTTGGAGAAAGGGAAGGATTGCCGGTCGTTTGCAGTCGGGTTGTCAAGAGTCATCATGGTTGTTATCAACATCGTCATGTTTCATATTTCATTTTTTCTGTATGCCTGGAACAAAGTTGTTTGTTGTTGAGTGCGCCTGTGTAATTTGTCACCCTTTCGCTGCATTGACCCTAACCCTTCTTTTTGTTCACGACTTGTCAAAATAAAAAATTCTCTCGAGTGCTTTCCTGATTGTGATGTTTTTGTTACTGTACTAACTCATCATACATTTACCAGCCCACAAAGTGCAACAGTCTGAAAGTGAGTGAATGTAGACGCAGGATATAAGTAAATGATGTGATGATATGACATGGAGGAGCTTTAGCATAGCAAAGGAGGTGATATACTTGCGTTTGCGTATCTGAGTCTGAGTTGGAATAATCATCATATCCCCATCACCCAATTCACTCAAGCACTTCTTGCACGTATATTTTCTTGTCTTTCCTTTCCCAGCTACTATCTTCACTAAAGTTACTAATTCATTCAAAATATTCTAATTAGAACTGCAATTGTCTACTTATGGCAGCATGACTACCTCAAGAATACGCTTTTTTATGCTAAGCTCAACTGTCAAAACCCAAACACTTGCTTATTATGCCTTTTATGGCTACTCGTTGCTTGTAAACTTATTAGCCTCTGTCGTATTTTTTATGGGTTTCATGGGTACTCGCAGAGATCGGAGTGATTTTGTCAATCAGTCTTGTTCTTGACTTCATACGATTATTTGATCAGTTATCCTACTGCAATTATAAAAGTGCTTCCTTTTCCTTGTGTACATCAACATCAACGTTTCCTTCATCAAAAAGGTAATAACAAAACTTATTTTATTTTTCTCCTTCTTGTCATTTCATTATTTTCTTCTGTGTACCCTTCACGGCATATTTTTCTGGTTTGAAAACATACGTACTGATTACATTTTACGTATAGCACTGCACCAGCTTCTTTACGCGACGCGCACTCATAACTTTTCCAAGACACATTTCTCACATACAAAGGCATTTGTGGATTCTTCATTAAATTAGAATTACTTTTATATCAATTTAATTCAATGGAATTCAGTCAATCAAAACTGAACTACTTTTAATCAACTTCATTTCTTCTAAAATATATTTGACATGACTCCCATTGTTTTCTTGTCAGAGTCATTGCTGTCAATGTCATGAGCTCGTTTTTTGACATGTGACTTGGTCTTTGCCATAACACAAAAAATTCATCTTGGACTTTACAAAAGCATTAAAATTTAGCTTCACTTACGTTGCCATAAGATCATTTTGTTAGGGGAAACTGATTGACACTTGTCAAGTCGGAAAATTTGTAAAAAAGCAGAAAATATTTCGTTCACTGTGGTCAGTGCATTCATCCAGAACGGCCATAAAAAATTTTATTCATAGAAAAAAAGGAATTCAGAGAAGCTTAAATGAGAATCTGTCTTATGATGAGTTTTATTGTTATAAGTGGAATGAAACACAGCCGTTATTTTTATTTTATGCAAAAAATGTAGCATTTGTGAACAAAAATCCTCCTCTCTTTTCGACGTCTTCTGCATGACTGCAGTTTAGCTGAGAAGGGTTCTCCACGCATCTTTTTACCCAATCTTTTTCATTTCCCAGTATTTTTTGTTAGTGCATACATAACCAAGATTTATTATGGAACGTCTCATTCGTGACGATTCTGACGATGGGCCATTTGTCCAAGTGAGAAAGAATGGGAATAAAATATTCCTGTAATCAAAATTGAGTGGGTTTGTTGAGCCGTGGTTTTAGGATTGAAATTTTGGAAGGAAGTGGAAAGGGAAGGAAAGAAATGGAAGGCCCCTTGATCCTGTTTTCATATTTCTGAGTCTGAATTCAAAAATTTCCATGAGGCCACTCACGAAGTTGGTGATGCATGATCATAGGTTAGGATTTTATGTGCACATTTTTTACTGCCGTGCATTTTTATTACTACCCGACTGCGACTCCCAACTTTTTAAGCTGATCAAATGGACAAAAATGTTGGTCGTTATGTTATGGTAGTCGATTAGATGCAGGCTCGATTTGAAACCTTATCGTAGATAAGTATCATTGACACATTATCGTGGACACATTATATTTTGACGATTGTTACTATTATTATTGTTGTTAGTATTATTGTGAATAGTGTTAATGGCGGTAGGCAATTGAGTAACACAGTAGACAGGACACAGGGGAAAGAAGTTTGTGCATCATCGGTTCTCGTATCATAAAAATCCCTATCCTATCTTTTATCGTAGTCGTCAACATTTCGATGTTCAGCAAACATGATAATTTTTATGGCGATAGCCATGCACACATACAATAGTTTTAGTAACTTTTTCCAACGTATCCCTTAATTTGCGTGTCCAGCAATAAATAATGTTTGGCTTCGCACTGTCAAAAGCAAAAATTGAGCAAGAGAGTGGAAAGCGAAGCCAACCCTCCCTTTGCTACATACAGATTGTACTATTCCTGTATTTCTGATTTTTTTCGAGTTGCCTCCAAAAATTGTCTTGTCTTTTGCGTTTTCCCTTTTTTACTATCATGCTCATGGTCGTGATGCGATGAGTTGGTCGCTCCACTATGCAAACAATTATTGGACATTAGAATGACAATGATAATGGGTAGGATATTAGAGATCCCAAGTGGGAATTGAAGAGCGAGACAAATTCCTTTCCTTTATTCTTTTTCCTGTTTCTCCTTCGTTTTTTTCGTTTTGGTGATGCTTGTAATGTAGTAGTTTCTGATTCCGATGATGTGCTATGATGCTCCACTTTCATTCTCCACTCACTTTCCTCGCTTTGATGGTGGTAGACTCAGACGTTTTACCATGCAATCATTTAGTATTAAAGATAAACTGTAATTTTAGTAATTTAGTTACTACAGATTGAGCATTTAAACATTGTTTACAGGTATCTAGGATGAAGTATTCTTCCACAAAACGTTAAGTCTTCGTTCGATGTGTTATGTGTAAGACAAGTTGGCATTATTTAAATCAGAAGGGTCTGTGAATAAGTAATTACTTTCGTTTGAGTAAAAACAGAAGACAAACTGAGCTGAATGAGGTATGTACAGGTTGTGGGATTTAATAAGACTCATTTGTTTATGACGAAAGAGTATTATGCATATTGGGTTAAGTTCAGATCATTTTAGAATATGTTGTGGAGAGAGAGAGTGGAATTGTGAGAAACCAAAAACTTTATACGTAGCACTAGCAATGACGTGTGTGTATCCAATATTATTTGTATTCCATAATAACCCAATACTGGGTTATGGAAGGTTGTTAGCCTTTTTCTTGCTTTTTGAACTCGAGCTAATCATTGATGCAGTTCGGTTCAGAACTTTGATTTTATTGCCTTTTTTCCGATATTTTTTTGGACAAGATGAGTCGCAGTTTACTTTAAAATGGGCTTGGTCTCTCTTCGTTTCGTCCTTCATTGTATTGCATTATATATCATTGCATCTCGTTGTCAATGTCAAGGTGAAACCCAGAAACCCAAAAAGTGAGAAAGCCTTGGCGTATTTGAGCAAAGTAAAGTTAAGAAGTAACCCATAAAAATTGGAACATTTCATTTGGGTTATCTAACTAATCCTAATGCAGCTATGTGTGTGTGCGTGTGTGTTTTATTACAAGTCCCTTCCGCTTTCAATTTCTGGGTCAATAACTCATTTACTCTCACTTTACTCAATTTTTATTTCTTGATTTATTTACTATTACTCTCTTTTTATGTTTGTTGTACGTATGTAAATTTTGGAGAAATTGGAAAACTCAGCAGTGAGGTGACAGCAGAAAAAAGAGGGCTTTATTTTATTAGACGGCAGAAGCAATTTAGAATCAAGTGCATTTTGCCTTCCTTGCTATGTATTTCTGCATTCATTAAATAATATTACCCATTTTAAATGGTGCCATCTAATCTAGTATCTAGTGAGTAGATACATGATTAGAGAGAGAAATGGAAATTTTGTGAAACTGGTTGAATCCAGATAGAAGGATTTTTTCCCATTTATTTGAGAGGGAGAAGAAAATGAAGGCTTTTTACTTGTTTTTCTAGTAGTCAAGAGAGTTGAAAAGAAGATTGAATTGAAATCAATCCATTTAAAATGTAGAGACGTAAAGTAGAGTAGATAGAGAGACCTTTTTTCTAAAATAATAATTCTCGATAACTCCGTCAAGTATATGAACATGATTATTATGCATTTGGACAAAGAAGTCTAGAAAACCCCGTCAGTTTCAGTAAATAACATCCGCATCCTTTATTTTGTTAATCTTCATGCATCATTATTGCCTCCCCATGAATTATCGTCTGGAAGACTAGAATTTCTGTTTTGCATGAGATTTGAGGAGATGTGGATGATCTTGAGAAAAATGATGATGAGAATGAGGAAGATAAAGAAGGAATGATTCTTTTTGTCTTCCTGAATTGCTTGCTGCAGTAAAAATCCCGGCGCGCATTTCCATTCCACTTGTTTGTTCGCTTTCGTTTTCACACAGCCTTGATAAAGGTAATGAGAGCTAAACTGGATTTCAACATGAACTTGTCATGGCTACCTTTGGAAGAAAAAATAAAAATCATTTTGACCAGAAGAGTGAGTGGAGTGAGTAAGCAAGAAGAAAAGGATAGAATAACCTTTTTACCAGTAGCTCACCTTTTGTTCTCTCTGAAATGAACTCAGGTTGAAGTTGAAGAAGGGATGGATCACTGATGAAAATGAATATTAGAAAAGTACCTGTGAAATATTAGAATATTACGTGTGTTCACATTCCACTGTTTTGCATCAATCCCATTACACATTTATTTATTTAAGTTATTATTCTTTTTTACGGTTGATGCATATTGCTTTAAAGAAGGTTTTACATTTTCATGGGAAAATTGGAGACTGAATAGGGCAGGCGCAAAAAGAGAGAGTTGAGAAAATGAGAGAAAAAGGGGAAAAAGAAGGATTACGTAGATACCTAATGCAAAGTTGTAATGTACCTTTCGGTTGGGTAATCGATGGATGGATATTAAGGATGCAAAACATTTTTTGGTGTATTATGGTAATCATTTTGGTAGGTAAACTACAATGATACAGAGAAGGAATGCGTCTTTACGATCATGATTATCGAATCCAATCGTCATGTATGTTGTATTTAAAGTAAAAAAGACTCTAACAAACAAAACCAATACAACATCATGCAACCCATTTTTCCATCCTTTCGGACCCAAAGGTTTTATGAATAGCTTTGCATTTTGTTATTTTATGCTGACAGGGTTATGCATGCGGTATTAGTTATGTAATTTTCAATTCCCGTTTCTCGATTGTAGAGTGTGAGAAAAAAATTAGTTTGTTGCTTTTTTCAATAAAAAGTTGGCTTTTGTTGTGAGAGGAAGGCTGATGTCTAACAAAGAAAAGGATTTTAAAGAGTGAATTTTCCCCTTTCCTGAGAAAATTATGTCCTTTTCTCAGGTTTTTTAAGTCTTGAAATTTTGTCTAGTCTGAATATGAACCTGATTCAATAATTAGGTTGACTGGTAGAAATATCTAGTTTGTTGGTTTTTATGATACTGATCAAATAATGCTGACGCTAACACCCTCAATATCGAATTTGATGAGAAAACGTTCAACGAGACTAAAAATGCATAGACAAGAAGAAGTAAGACCACCCGCTTTTAGTACACGGGAAAATGTTTATTTATTTTAAGAATGAGTCGCATCACGAGTGAATTGAAGCATCCATCCATTCCATTGATTGTGATTAGGCATGTTCTTCTGCAACTGTCACCATTTCATTATTCTCCTCATTATTATTTTTGTGACCAACACTGATCAAAAGTGTGCTGAGTCTAAACAAGCAGAATCCGCCGCTACCGGCTACACATTCATTTACCGGTTAAGGCTATGATGATTGTGATCCCAAAGTTGAAGAGGCTTGCATTGTAGTTTCCAACAGATTTGTATACTTATTTTTACCTAAAAACATCCTTTTTTCATTCCACTCCACTCACTTAATTCTGTCGTCGTCACGTCCAACGTCCTTTGCTTCTCTGCCTGATGGTCTTGTCTCCACTCGATTTGAATCGATCGATTGCATAAACTTGAGTAAAACCTAAAATCAAATGCACGCTTGTCCATCATCCACTCGTCAACCTCACAACGACTCAAAAACTGGTCCAGTCCAGTGTAATACAAAACAATCAATTGCGTAGAGCAGAGCTTCGATCCTGCGTAAAGTATCCAGTTGCACTTTCTACTTTGTTTTGTTGGACAACAGGAGAGAAAAATAAACAAAAAGTATTTAAGTACTAAAGTACTTAAATTGCGAGCGTTGTGCCACCACTTACGTGGTTTACGTATTTGTGCTGCTGCAAGCAGAAACCAAGCACAGAATAAATAAACGGTAGCGATCGTTGAGACAGAAAGGAAGGAAGAGAACAAACCGAAGATTAGTTAAAACGGCCGTGTCGGTGAGACGAGTACTTCATATAATCATAATCATAATCGTCATTACCATGAGCATGTTTTGTGCTAATGCAACCGAAAACAAATTCAAGTACACACATACGTACATAATGCATAATATAAAATTATTTCATAGCGCAAATAGAAACGACGAATTGAGACAACGCTGTAGATGAGATGAGCATTTTATTCTTGTTTGATCAATGAGAATGACAATAATGATGTTGTGTAATGTTTCCTCCAAAAATGCAGACAACGTCGCCGTTCTATTATGTGAATGATTTTCAACTGGTCACACTTCCTTCCTGCTCAAACAAAACGTGCGCACCCGCAAACAACTTCCTATTGTTAGTCGTTCATAAAAATATACTTTTTAGAGTTTTATATCGTTTTTAGTTTGCATTCGATTTTCATCTTCATCGACTCGCTTGACTCTCTTAATTAACTGGATCTCGATTTCAACTAAACAATCAAATTTGGCTTACTCTTCAAACGAAAGATTTATTACCGTTTCTACTGTTAAATCTCCAAACAGTTACAGTTAAACTTTTAGTAGCGTAGTGTAGGTTGTAATAAAAAGGTTTTTTACTAAATGAGTCTAGTTGCAGCGTTTTACAGTAGCTCAGTGTTTGGTTTTTATGTGAATGCAAATTATGAAGTGACCTGCAAAAACTTGAAGAAGGTTGGGTTTCTTCACAATCCATTGCTTATTACTCAGGTTATTGTCTTGGTTGTCTGATCCTCACCTGTTTGAATAGTACAGTTAAAAAGTAATTTGCATTTGTCATGTTCGCATTCGGATGAACAGAAAAATGCGTGGAGAATTTTCCTTGCTGAAAGGAAGCCTTAAAAGGATGTGTTCACATCCATCGATCCGTGTAAAGTATGGCGCGACATGATGATAAATATGATGCTCTGCACGGTCAATGTGAATTGCACATTAACTGCCTTCATATAATAAGGAAGAAACGTGAAATATTGATTTTTCAGGTCGTCACATTCTAGTCATTTTTCACGTCACGGTTTGATAAACCGCAGTTATAGTTTAGTAATAATAGTTAAGGACGGACAGATGCAGAAATGGACTTTTATGTGCATAAACTAAAATAAATACGATTTGCTCTTCGTCAGTATTCAAATCTGTGTGACTCTGCTTGTCAATACCATCTTACCGTCGTGGTAGTATCGCATCACTGCTTTAGTAGATTTATGTGTGTGTGTGCATCAACTTCAGTTGTACTCATTTGACTGGTAATTACTACCACCGTTACAGTTGCACCGCTTTAAGTGAAACACTGCAGATAGAAAGCATTGATTTTGGTGCATACTTAATTAGTGGAAGTCGAAGGATTAAACATGAAAAAAGTATCTCATCAAGTGGTCACGTACTCGGTAAACCAAGTTCAAGTGACAGAAAGTTGAGATGAGTATTTATTCTTGTTTCGTGAATGAGAGTTACAATAATGATATTGTACAATGTTGTCTCCAACATTGTCGCCGTTGTATTATGAGAATTATTTTCGACCAGCCGCACTTTTATCCTGCTTAAACAAAACATGCGCATACGGGTTTCCATTTTAGTCGTTCACCTTTAGCGTTATTTACCGTAGTACTACCGTTTTTGGTTTATGTAGTTTGTATTCGATTTTCATCTGTATCGATTCGCTTGACTCTCTTAATTAACTAGATCTCGATTTCAGCTAACAATTAAATTGGCCTTGGCCTGTGAATGAATGAGTAGCTTAAGATGAGTATTTTGTAGGGATAGATTGATTGGAATCAGTAAATAAATCCACATCCACCTCCTTCATCCTTCCTTCCGTTCCGATCAAGATAAAGTGTGCATTGCGTGAATATCTGCATTTGTCACTCCTCCTGAAAACTGAAACCAATTTTAGTCTCCCGATTCCTCCTTTGACTTAACTTGGCCACCTTGATCATTCTCGCTTGCGTCGCTTCCACCAAAAGAGAAATGAAGAAGAAGGGGGAAATCGGAAGGAAGGGGCTTTGACTTCAGATTAGACTTGGACTTGCTCTGCAGTAGGCAGTAGAGTAAGAATTGGAAGGATGGATGGATTGCTGTCAAGTGAATGAATAAAACTCCGACTTGTGTCTGACCACCTATTTATTCATTGTCTCCACATTTTTATTATTTTCCACATCCAACACACCAAATAAGTGCAAGCACAAGAAACAATATGCCCGAAAGAACGAGAATCCTCTTGTTTCACACTCACATTGCTTCATCCCATTCTATCCCGACGAGTGAATGCGGTAGTAGTAACACAACGTAGTATTTATATTTAATACTTACGTAATGTGTGTACTAACCGTGGACACAAAAAATTTCCTCTTTTCCTCGTAATTCGAGTTACAGTCCCAAGTCTGAAAGTGATGTTTCTCCCCCGTTTTATATCAACTGAGTAAGCTTCTGGTTCACATACAGAAGAGAATCCCGAAGAAAACGGAGATTATATTTATTATTCCATTTTTTCATGTCGCTCGTCCTCCACTAACTGTGTCCATACATACATCTGGATAATATTTTTTTCTCTTACTCGCAATATGGACCGAGTGAGAGTGAGTAAAATTGTTTGCTGCTGGGCTGGGGGACAAAATCGGAAAAGAAAGGTGATATGGACTCAATTCCTCGATGATCGTCATCGTCGCAATCAACTTTAGTCTTATGTTAGTCAGTCTCTGGAAGTGTCGTTCATTCCTTTCCTTCCTTCATTCCAGTCATTCATTTGGAGAAAGAAAAGAGGAAGGGAAAGGATAGCCTTAACTTAACCTTAGCACTGAGTTTAGTTGAGGCGCGGAGGCAAAGCAAGCAAATAAAATTGATAAACTCCCCTAGACAAAGGAGAGTACAAAACAAGATGGTTCAACTTCGTTTGTCCTCCTTTTCCCTTTTACTTTTTTGTCTCACCCCGCAAAACGAAGTGGAGAGTGAAGACGGTGACGACGATGATGATGATGACGATGAATCTTCCTGCCTAGTCTTGATCTTGCATTTGCCTGTTTATTTTTTCTGAGCATTCCCTTATTTCCTATTTCAAGTTACATATTTTCTCATTCTCAGTCCACTTTATTTGGGAGAAGTGAGTGTTTTATGCGGTCCTTACTCTTTCCTTATTAATCTTGGGAAGGCGAATATTCCAAAAAAACAACAAAGATTGGAGATTGGACTTATCCAGTTCTGGCCTCCGGCTCCATATTTTTTTGAAAAGTAGTAGTAATGCAATAAAACTCGTTTTCAAAGTTCCTTGACTCGGAACAAGTCGGAGTAGCCGCGGCAGTGAGCAATTTTTACTTTACATTTTCTTAACGGCAATTTTTCTTCTCTGTTTCTTCAAACTCAACTCAACTCGCCTTTTTTACAGCAGGAGAAGCATTAAGCAACACATTTTCATTTCCCCAAAAATATTCCCCCTTTGATTATATAAAAAAATAGAAGGAAAAATGGTTGGTTGGTTGGTAAAACGAACGAATGGACGGATGGTTACGTGGCAGTGAAGCCTTGGGGATGTTCGGTTAAGAAAAAGGAGAAAATCCAAAAAATACTCAAGTAACAGGGTCATTGCATTCTGGCCTGCTCTGTAGAATTGCATCACACGAGTAGAGAGAGAGCGACACAACTTTACTTTGCTTTCCCCCTTTTCTTCTTTTTTTCGAGCCGAGTCACTGGAAAAAAGGGGAGAGGAAAGCAGAAGGGAAAAAAGATGAGAGGGTGGATGTGGATTCTAGATGCGATGCACAGATGAATATATTCTTCTTTCTGGATGGAAATATATTTTCTCCTTGTCGTCTTTTTCTGACGAGCTGAGCTGAGGAAAAAAAGAAGGGGAAAAGTTGAAAAAGTGAGACTTTTACTTTACTTTACTTGGATTTATAAAGAAAAGTAAATGCAACATAAAAACATAAAAAAGCCGAGCAAGCTGGGGTTGAGTTTACTTCACTTTTTTCTTTCTTTTCTACTCCTGTCTTTCAAAGTGGAAGTAAAACTTTTTTCCTGATTTTCTCCCTTCCTTCATTCGCCTTCGTCATCTTCGCTGGAGTTGAATGAGGCAATAAAATGCTCCTTTCGCTACTTTGCTTTCCTTTACCCGGTGTGTGGTGCACTTCGTTTGTTCTGTCTTTCTGTCCACGAGTCCGACATTCATCATCGCCTTTGCTTTGCCTCCTTTACACCACTTCACTGCAGTAAAATCAGAATGAGAAGATTTATGCTTTAAAAGAAAAAAGCAAGGGTCTTCTTTTCCTTCTTGGAGAAGTGACTGAAACAAAAATGTGAATGTGAGCTGAGCATCGCCATTCCATTTGCCACTGCAATCGGATCGTCATCGCCACTTAACTTTTTTATGGCCACTTTGATACTTTCAGCTGAAAGAAGAAAGTAAAGCGAGCAAAACTTTGTTTTCGGCTTTGAATCTCTTTTCCAGAAAAAAAAATTCTCCATTAGCAAAGAAAATGTTTGCACCTTCGAAATGAAAATGTCTTTTTAAAAGGGGATTTTTCTCCCTCCTCAAAAATAAAACAGACTCAGACTTCAAGGTCGTCCGGTGGATTCGTTTTGTTGGAGTTTTCCAATTCAAAAAAATCCTGCCAGATAAAGTTCAAAGTCGAGACCAGAAAAGATTGCAGATTCGATTCTCTTTTAAAAAAACCCACAAGAAACGGCGATGGTCATGTATGTGATGGCAATGGTAATGATAAGCAAGCAAACTGAACGTTGTTTGTGGTATGCGTCCATTGTCCATTGGGCCTTAATTTTTCAGTTGCAGGAGTGCAATGGAAGAATTTGAGTGTGGCTGAGTTGAGAAGGGGGCAAAGGAAAAAGAAAAAAGATTCATAGCTGCTAGATCAGAATAGAATAGGAAAGAATAGAGAAAGTGGGAATGCATCATCCCTGTTTCATGTCACTTGAATAATTTATTGATGAGGATGAGCAAAAATATAGGAAAACAATACGAAAAACAGTTTCTCTCTTCACAGCTTCCTTTCCTTAATAAGAAAGACTGGAATGCTTAAGGAAGCGAAGGAAAAGGAGAAAGGCAGCAGAAGGAGGAAGTGTGCACAACTGCATCACGGCAACACGTTCTCTTTACTCCCGGCTTTCCTGTGTCACTTTTTTTCCTTTTTCAACCATGATCACGATCACTCTGATCACCATGATCAAATTTCACTTTTCACGTTTTCTTTCACACACACACAAACATAAGACGCAACAACGACTAACAAGAGAGTAAAGAAAAGCAGAAATGCAGCGGATGACTCAGACCGGGGAAAGTGAAAGAAAATGACGATGCATCTCTTTCTCTCACTCTTGTTCATTCCCAGGTCACCAGAGAATTTGCTGGGAAAAGTGGTTGTGGCTCGAAAACGTATCACTTATGCATTGTTAGTTCAGCGGTGGATGGATGCACTGTGCGCCTTGCTTATTTCTACTTGCACACATTTCTATTATTCTCCGTTGTTGCATCGTCCTCATATTGCATTGCACTCCAAACTTCGAAAAAAAATTCTTCTCTGTCTTGCCCCAGGGGATTTTTCATTTTCCTCCTTGTTTAGGGGGCATTCACTCACTCATTCATTCATTTATTCTTCCAAGTTTTTTCTGATTCTGATTGTGATGGCGGTGGAGAGAGTGGGAGATCCACATCCACCCAAGGGCCATCGTCTCTCTAAACATTGCCGCAGCTACGACCACAGCCTTATCTTGATCTGGAATTCTTGGAAGCAAAAAAAAATCTTTACATTTTTTGGAAGAGAGTCTCTAGATAGAATTTCTCTTCCATTTTATTCTGTTTGTTGCAAGAGAAGAATGATTGAAAATGAAAAAATGGATGAAATTAGATTTTCACTTTGGTGCTTTTGTGCCAGCCACAATAGCAAAAAAGAGTAAAACGAGACGATTTCTAGTCCGGTCTAGTGCACTGAGTTGAGTGAGTCAAACAAGAAGGAAAAGGAGAAAATGTTTTGTGGAGTGTTTCCAAGATTCATCTAAAAAAACGATGCGTTTAGTTACTGGCATTAGCGGATGTTTCCTCCATTCCCTCCAGGACATCCCCATTATCTTATTAGGACAATAAGGAGCAGAAACACGGCGCAGTGAACAATATTGTCCATTACTGTTGCCAGTGGCGTGGAAGAAAGTTTTTTATTCTTTACTTATCATTCCTTACTTTGGTACAGGAAATACAATCTTCATATGAATGTTCTCAAGATCATTAATGAGTTAGTTAATTTGGTGTTACCTGGCAATAACCTATTAAAAAGGAAAGAAAAACAGCATTGGGATCGCATTAATTATGGTCTCACTAAGGAAATAATGATGCATTGAAGCCACGTATTTCCAGATACTACTAACTTTCATAATGATTTTATCGACACAGCTACAAAAAGTCATTAATTACATGGGACGTTTTTAAAATCATACAAGAGCTTCCTGTTCCCGTCTCCACTCCACTTGAAAAAGCAATCTCGGCCTTTTCAGCTTCATCTTGATCATTTTTCTTTTGAAGCCGAAGCCAAAGCAAGCGCCGAGTGGAGAACCGATGAAAAAGGAAAGTGCATGATTGAGAGAGTGAGCGAGTGCTTTTTCATCACCGATTTTTTCCGGGTGACATTTTTTTTCAGTCATTTTTTAAAGAAGAAAAATGATTTGAGGAGATGACTTGAGCTGAGTTTTGAGTATGTGCGACTTTATTTCTTTACGACGATTCTTTTTTGTTGTGGGAGAGGAAAAGAAAGGGAAGAAAAGGAAGGGTGACTCAACTTGAAGTTGAACTTGAACTCAAGTGGATTTTGTTTGGCGTCGGTGGTTGCAATGCAATGGTAGAGAAATGCAACTTGCATCCGATCATATCATAACATACCATAACAGTAAAAATTGCCGCTGCTGTGGTCGTTTTCATCTTTATAGAAGCAAAAGAAAAGAAAAAAGGTTGATAGCGAAAGAAAAAAGTTAGAGAATACGTGGTCTAAAAATAATAAAAATGTGTTTTTTCTGTTTCGAGTGGAGAGATGCATTTTAGATTGCTGAGCTTGAGCTGAGCTGGATGAAGGATGAACACGAACCATCCATTCATTCAGTCACTCATTCATTCATTCTCAGCTTCAACTTAAACTTTTTCAGCTTTCCTTCCCTTTTTTCATATAGAATTGTTTACTGCGTGGAGCAAAGCCGATCTTGATCTATTTTCGGCGCTCGTTGAGAAAATCACATTTTCTAATATTATATAATATTATAACACAAAGGACATAGCACCACAAGAGCCGAGCTGGGGCGCTTCATCTCCACACTCTTTTATCGGGCCTTTGCTTATCTTCGCCTTGATTCATATTTTGGCCTTCGACTCATCTCAGCTTTATCTGTATATGGTAAAGTAACTATAGTATAGTCATATAACATGGCGTATGATGTTGTGATGTGAGTGAGCATTTATTATGAAATGGCTTGTGCCATAAACGATGATCATGATGATAATCGTGATAAAAGCTGACTGGTGTTATATTCATTATATAGAGCCAGAGCCACACAGCACGAGCCCTACAAGTAAGCAACACTTTAAGGGTTTCATTTACCTCCAGGCTATTTCTCACTTTTATGATAATTTACCGGCACGAGCCATTTAGTTAGTTGCACAATTTAAGCAGTTTAGCTAGTTAACATCTCATTATCTTATACATTATGCACAATTTATTAATCGTGAACAGTTTCAGTCTGCTTAGAGAAATGTCACAAATCATGAACTATAGTACACTTGTCTGGATTCAACGAAAGGAAGGAAATGTAACACTGACTAATCTACGACTGACTTTATTATGCTAATCCCATCTGTTTGCACTTATTCGGCCTAAAGCTATACTGATGTATTAATTTTAAGTACTTCAGATTAAAAGTGACCAACTGAAAAAACAAGGAAGCACCTTACTTACGTAATACGGTTTGATTCTTGTTTACTCAATTGTTCAAAGTTTTCTTTATTTTTGGTGCCAGTGTACTTAAAGGATTATCGGTTGGAAGTTAGACTAGGAAAACGTGCTTATTACATAGTATTGATGGAAAATTTCATAGGCCGTTTTTTCCTATAAGAAAGAGCAGAGTCTGAGCTACAGATTAATGTCCACCATGGCCTTCCTAACCCTTTCCTGGCCAACTTGGCGGACCTTTTTCTTCAGTGACCCAAAAAGTGTCTTGCCAGGCTTTTCAGCAACTTCGAGACTGATTTTTTTTCATATTCGCATGAATCCAGTCAGGTTTTTTAGCTTCTCCAATCTGTGCGAGTATCTCCTTTTATAAATAGCCCAAAACATTTTGATCGGGCGGCCTTGGGGGAAATTAGAAGGATTCTCATTTTTGTAGCAAATATGGTGTTTTGGCTCGTGAGATGTGACTTTACATAATTTGCGTATTGTGCGGTCATAATGTCACGCAAAGCAAAACGTCATCCGGATTCAGATTCCCCATTGTCCGGTGTATTAATTAACCCTTGGCACAACTTTCTAAGTCAACGTATTATGTAGTGGTGCCAAAGGAAATCAAGGGATCACTCACCTTGCCCCAGGAGTCAATAGCCAACCAAAGTAGCCGTTTTTCAGCAATTTTTGATTTTGGCTTAAATGGGTTTTCATATTCTGGTTCTCCATTCCTTGTTGCGTGCAACTTGCCGGGAAATTTTTTTTACTTCGGGTCAGAAGTTAAAAAAATCTCGTCCTTCATCACGACAAATTCTCGCTCCAGTTTTTGTCAAAAATTTTTGCTAGCTGCCTGAACTCGCTTTTCCTGATCGCCCACGTACTTTGGGGCCTTCTTTTTTATTATGGGTGTGATCCTCAGCTTCTGCGCTTTCATATCACTGGTCCAACATTTGCTGATTTTGATTTTTTTGGCGGGGCCAGCCACACGAACAAACTGAGTCTTCACAAAGATTTTTCGAATCCCCTCTTTAACTTTGGGGGTCGCTAGTAGCGGAGTCATGCCTGGACTCTTCTTGTAATTAACTCTATCGGATTCCCCATATGTTTCTACCTAGTTGTAAGTAGTACTCTTTGGAGAGCCTTCATTTTTAAAACGGAGCCACCAACGAAGAGAACCTTTCCCAGCATCATTTTGAGAAAAGTGGCAAACTCGTTTTCCGACAGCTTCACTTTCAGCTCTCGTATTTTTTGAACGGTTCACTTCTAGAACTTGAAACTCGCAGTGTTTATTGACAACACTTGCGAGATTTATTGACAAAAAATTTGAAATCTTTGCATGAGTGTAAGTTAATTAAATAATCAGCTGATTTCCGTCTAACTTCCAACCGATAATCCTTTACAATGACAAATGGTCAAATTCATATTACGCACGTCTCTTAGTAATATTTAACTTCAGTTAGAAAAAAAAGGTTTGTCGTGTTAAAACGATCCTTAAAATACTTTGTGTCACGCAATGCAACCATAATTAGCACCAAGAAGAGACAACCGCCACGACTTAAAATATATTATAACTTCCTACTGGATCACTTCACTTTGCATTCTCTGCTTTTCATGGTGTTTGTCCATCTGGCAACAACCTGACATACATATTTTGCGTCACCAGCCAACACCGATATAAAATATCTTCAAATTACCCAGATACAGTTACCTCACTTTGCTTATGTAATACTTTACTGATTTTTGTAAAAAAAAGCCAACTTAACTGCTCGACTAGAATGGCTGCCATCCACAAAACAATATTTCATGTTTCACAAACAATGCTGTACACAACAACACATACATCGCACCAGCACCATTGACAATGATGAAACGAGTGAAACCATATTGTAACAATGAGCTGTGTCAATAGGACGAAAAATGGGACCATTTAACATTTTTATTATTATAATCATCCCTCATTCGTCCCTATTATCATTCGGTAAAAAAATCGGGAGCTGCAATGCTCGCTAGATAGTGTACATCAATTGTATTGTATTGTACATGACTAACCCAACCCAATCGAATTCAATCCAGCCACTTATTAACAATAGTCTAAAAATCAGGTTTCCCCTTTTCTATCTCTACACATGCAGGCATTAGTAAGCGATCCAAGTTTAGTGACTGGTAGTGGTGACTAAACTTGATTCCAGTTGAATATTTACCCTATCATAATTTTTATAACAAAAAATATCATCAGCAAACTTTGCTCGTCCTTTTTTGTCCAGAAAAGGGCTGACATAGAAAAAGGCGAGGTGGAAGACGGATGGAAAGGAAAGAGTGATTTGGATTTTTCCAAAAATAACATAAAAAAGAGGAAGGGATTTGATGGTGCAAGGATTGATTGTTGCAAGAGAAATGAAATGAGCCACATACCTATTTAACATTAGATAAATTCCACTTTTTCCCGTTTTCCACAATAATATTCATTGTTGGATGTAGTGAGTGTTGTAATGGCGACATCGTCAACATTTCGTGCACATAAATACGTAGATTACATAAGAGCTTTCTGATTATTCAATGTCCACAGTCGCAGTCCATATTCATGTTATGTATGTATTTTATGCATGTAAGTAGAAAACATTCTGTGAGAGAGAAAAAAAACTTTATTCTCTTCTCTAAGCCATTCATCCCTTTTTTCCCCAAAAAATAAAAATCCTTTCTTTCTAGCAGTTATTTTTTTTGCCGAAAAAGTCCTCTTACTCACCCAACCAACTGAACTCGACGTCCTTCTTTACTCTACAACGCAACTCATTCATTCATCCAGAGTGAATTGAGAATGCTCCTCTTGTGCAACGAATGAGCAGGAAAATTCTGTGAATCTGACCAAAAGCTAAAAATATTTTTATGTGTTATGTATTTTATGTAAGTGAATGTATTTCTTCTAACGGTTTTTTCCTCTCCAGACTCAGAGTCAGAGAAACACTTGAAAAAAATCATGCTGAGTTGGTTACATCAACATTGCACCATTCCATTACTACCGACTGACTACAGAGAGCCCAACCTTTTACATCATATTACCAAGTCCGGCTCTTGCTTATCAGAACAGGACTTTAGGACTAAAGTATGAGAATGAGAGAGCATTATTATATTTTTGGAGCATAGCAGTGAAACACAGATGAGACGAGATGAGATCGGGATAAAAATACCCTTGCTTTGCTTTTTGCTTCTTTCCCTTGTTTTTACCCTTCTCTACTACTTGAAAAAAACTTACCCCATCTTCCTGGAACACTCTGCGCCTCAGCAGCATCACATCCTTTTCCCATTTTTTCGCCTTTTGTTGTTGCCTCGCCTTTCCGTCCATTGCATTACTTCGCTTGCATAACATTGCGTCATGATCATCGTCGTCGTCATCCCGGTCATGATCGCAACGACCACAGAAAATAGCTGCCTGCCACTGCCACCACCATCGCGACTGCCACCCTTCATGAAAACTCTTCCTCATTCTGTGTCAGCTTCGTCTTTCTACTTAAACTCTAGTACTTTACTCTTTTTTTACACATTTTTATTTTGCCAAGTTAAAGCGCAGTAGCAACATTTTTACTTATCAAGATGAGAAAATGAGATGGACTGAACCATCTCTGCACACAGTGTTTTCTCCGCAATCCACACAATTCCATTTTTGTCTTGACTCTCCTCAGTGAGATTGAGGGAAAATGACGTCCGTTTGTCATCTGCACTTTGATTCTTATTTTTATATTTTTCAACTCATTCTTACAATTTTCATTTCTTTCAAGCAAAGCCAAACAAATAGCGAACTTGGAAATAGTCTTGTCATTGTCATTCTCGTGTCATCTCCTAGGCCTAGATAGTCATAGCCATAGTCGTTTCATTTTCTTCACTGAAGATGATCATGAACAAAAAACTCTTTTCATTTCATCTTGACTTTTATTTTTATTTTTATTCTTGTTTTTCGCTTTTATGTAATTCTTGAAGGAAAACGAAAAGCTGGTCCCATTACATCACATTACATTACATTACATTAGAGAATTTGTGGGATTTGACATTGCGATTGTGATAGTAGCGGGTTGACGATGAAAGAGATGACATAAAAGGATGACAATGACAATGTGACAGAAGAGACGAAGAGAAGGAAAAGACGCAAAGCAGAAATCTTCTGTTCCTTCTACTTCTTCTGGGCTTTTATGCTCTGTGGCCAAAAAAGCAACATAAAGAAAAAGACAGCATGAAAAGTGTCCTCTTGTTGTCGTCGTGTGTCCAAAATACATTCTTTCATTTGACTCATCCTCATCTTTCCATGTCAGGAGAGAAAGAAAGAAACAGAAAATCCTTTCTTCTCCAACTACTCTTCTGTTTCTCCAGCTCGGTTTGCGTCTTCTTGAGAAGAGAAAAAAGATTCATTTTGATTCTTCTTGATGCTCCTCAACTGAATGTGGCTGTGGTGTGGCAATGGCAAGGAAAAATCCGAGCTTCTGGATCTTTTAAAGTGTTGGCGGTGGTGACGTAACCTGAAGTAACCGCTCAAGGATACAAATCTTTTTGTTCCGTTTTCCCTATTTTTCTTCTGCTATGTTGTGCTCAGAATAAAAATTATTTCTTTTTCAAAAATATTCTTTTATTTCTTCTTGCTCCCTGTTGTACTCACTCAACTCTACTCGGAGTCTCACCAGTTCAAATTCCTTATTCTTGTACACCGAGTTTAGCGAGTAGCTTGAGATTGAGAGAGGTACTTTTCAGATCCGCTCCGCTCTGCTTTCAAGATCAGTTCAGCTCAGTTAAGATTTTCGGTTTTTCTCAAGAGCCCAGGGAGAAATGGAGATTTTCTTTGATGTATTTTCAGGAAAAGAAGAAAAGGATCGCGATCCCGTATTTTTGTTGTGTCCGATCTCTCTAGAAAGAAAAATCTGTAAAAAGGCGATTCTCGACCTTTTCTTAAAAAGACAAAATGCAGTATGTAACTCTGTATTACATCTTATATTGAAGTGAGCGAAAAATGCATAGGACCAGAGACAAGATTGCATTACACTCTTTCATAGCATGCAAGCTGTTGCATTACATAACAACCTAACCATTATTATTATTAGGACGCATTATTATTATTATTGTTATTTTTGTATGCATGTATGACTTGCAAACCTCTTCGCCTCCTTCCAAGAAATATTTTTCTGTTCGAGCAAAGCTAGAATAATAATAGGAATTAAAAGAGGAGCAGGAAAAGAGTGTGCACATACACACACAAGCTAAAACATACAACAACAACGGTTATCTTTCTTTCTTCTAAAAAGATAACCTTTTTCTCAACTCATCTTGTTTTTTAGAGAAAAAAGATTGAGATTCATTGAACAAATGCATGGATCATGAATCCCGATTCCCGATGAGGTGATCTGATCACAACGTTCGCTTTTGGGTATAGCAATGCATTTTGATGCGAGAATTGGACGAATTAAGGAAAAATGGATTCGTTTATTTTTATTATTACATTATTTTATTCCTGTTTGAACTGGAGTCTTGGATTTTAGGTTCGTTACTGTAAATATTATGTATAGAATGCACAATGTTCACTGATGCACACAAACGTGATTAAGTAGGATTTTAGGTTCGTTCGTCAGACGGACGTCCGTCTCAGTCTCATCTCTTCGTCGTTTTTACCAATTTTACCGTAATGTAATAAGAAAGAAGACAAAAATAAGCAGCAGGAAAGGGAGATTCTTTTTTGGAAAATCATCGTGGTTTTCTTGTTGTTGTCTTTTTTGTTTTTTAAAGAAGAACACACGAAAATAATACTTATTTCTTTTGTGAAACGGTAAAAAAAGATTTGTACTTGGGTTCAAAGTTAAGTTCAGGTTGGTTGAGTACCGTTAGGCAGTTCCTGTGTCGGTTCTCAACTCGACTGAACAACTGTTCACAAAAAACAAATGGTTTCACTTTCGTTCATTTAAAATGTTTTTTTACACTTTCGGGTCAATAAATATGAGTGAGGAATTTCTTATAAATCACTCTCCTACTTAAATTATGCAATTTATGCTAGAGTTTGCTTACAAACCATTTCATAGTGCAATTCACATCAGTGTGGGTTTTGAACTAATCAGAGAGGTGGCTTCAATAATTAGGTATTTTGTAAATCACGGTTTTTTAAATTGGTCACATCATTCTAATTAATTTCCGATGGCCTCCATCATCGACTGAATCTAACAAAACATGTTGCAATAACATGATAAGTTTCCTTCACTGTCCCATTGTCATTTGTACTTGCATTGCGTTATTGCCCAAAACTCATGATTATCACACAATTACGGAACAAAGTGGTCACCACGTCACACCATGCTACACAAATTGACATTCACTTTATGTAGTAGTGAGATATTGCTGTGGATAGATAGATATTACGTAATAAGATGCGGAAAGGCCAGTGTCGTTCCATATTGATAAATATAAAATTCATGGAATGAAAAACAAGGAGCTGTTTACGCATGTATATGCATATGTATTAGAAGTTATATAACATTGCATGCAAACACTTTTATCCATTGAACTTGAACTTAATATTGTAATGTAATGGGCACAGTAAAGAGGAGAGGCTCAAAGTTTTCAAACTAAGCCCTTCACTAAGGAGAGAGGGTAAAAGGAAAAAGCAAAGCGAAAATAAAGGATAAAAATTTTTCATGCTCCACAATGGCAAAATGCTCCACTCGTTGTTATTACTGTGAAGTGAAGATGATAAAGCCTCATCAGTTTACTTGCTACTTTACTTTGTACACACACAGAGGAAAATAGAGAGCTGTGTTTGTGTGCGATATCAGTTTTAAATACAGAGAAAAACGCATCTTCCACTTTTATGTTAAGCTAGGTTCGGTCCAACGAGTTGTAGTGTTGTAATATTGAGTATATCACGATACTGGAAAAAATGTAGAGTTGAACTGAGTAAGGTCGGAGGCATGGAGTGGAATTCCTTCGCCCTGCCTCAATATCTCGGTTCCGAGAGAAAAACGATGCATGCGTTGCGTGTGTGTTTGTGCGTGAGCCATGGGATGAAAGTGAGAGAGAGAACGAGCGTTGTTGTGAGATGTTATGTAACTGTATTCACGGTGACATTTTTTTCGAGGAAAAACTGAAAACGCAACGCAACGTTGCAAAGGCAAAGCAACCCTTGTGCTCATCTAAGGAAGGAGATGTATGTTACTTACGTAGTTTTATGTAATGTACACATTTTGTGCACACAAAACGCAATGATGATAATCATGAACTGAGGATGGTTTCTCCTTTCAGTTAAGCCGAGCTTCTTCTCTTGGTTATCAGCCGAACCGACATGACAGCCAGTGTTCATGTAGACCTCAGTTGGATCACACACACATAATTTTAGTCAGTCGAGTCATAGTTTTTCAGTCCTCCCCTCCTTTTCATTTTTATACTCAGTCATGACCAACGCACTTTTTAGACAGTAGTACGTACTATAGTAGAAAACTGGAAATCTCAACAATTACAATTATCTTGTAGGCTTTTAGTGTGCTAACTCTATCTGCGTTTAATTGCACTTCAATTCCTCACTCACTCACTCCAGAAAATATTTTTACCGATTTGTTCATTAATTTGATTGTGCTACAAACTTAACTCACGAACACTTTAGCTGTGTGTTTCCAGTGACAAACTTTTTAAAATTTTCACTTTTATTACTAATGTGCTTGTAATTAACTGTCCGATTTTATTTCTACTGGAGTTGAGAGTGAGACATTTAATCGAGTTTCTGTTTCTTAGTTCTGTTCACGAGTCTTTTATGACCAGCGTTTTTGTGTTTTTTACTTTCCTTCCGCCGCTGCTGCGGTGCAGCGAGCGGCTTTGAGAACAATCTTAAATATTTTGGTGGATAAACTTTTCATTTAAGTACAATGGACACAAGTTAACGACATCAATGATATCACGAAAAACAGTGATTGTTTAATCATGTGAAAATTGAACCAGTGATTTTAATTTGTAAAAAACGAGTGGCGTTGCGTTCCGACACAAATCCCGGTGAATCATGATTTATGTGTGTGACAATTCTTCTGATAAAAATATACCAAACGACAATAATTTCTACGGCTTGGGTCAAAAACCATAAACTTTTTTATTACTATTCGGTATCTTAACATCACACACTGTGTACATACATAACACTCTTCTCAACATCACCAAAAAAACTCTTTTCCTCACGATAATGATAATCGAGCTTAAACACTTATCAAAAACTCTGATTGACCCTTTTGCTGTGTCAAGAAAGGAAAGGCAGCCTCATTTTTCATGATAATCTTCTAAGAAAAAAGACGATATCAAAAAAGACACCGGTGAACCAACTGAGACACTTGTAAAATTTTATAACTTTGGACCATGGTTATCAATACCGACCATCACAAAACCATCACTTCCTTTCATCGCTTATCAGAGGAACGCACAATTTCTCCAAATGACGCTCAAGTCATGACTCAATACAAATAGATCAGAATAAACTAAACATTATTTTTTCCTAAAAATCAGTATTTAATTTTTCCAAGAAAGATCGAACAAAGAAAAAGAATACAAACGAAGTATGAATCTACCTCAATCTACCTCAAAGTATCTACCTCATTACTCACTCAATAGTTAATAGTACTGTAATTATTTTTATGACCACATGACCTCAATATAGAAATTATAGCCATATTTTATAATTTTTATTACCAGTGACCTGAAGAGAATCTATTCATTCCACTATTAGAGAAAGAGACAAAAATAAGTCACATCACAAATTTAAAAAGTATTTTGAGAATTTTGAGAAAGGAGATTTTTTTGTCAGTCTATAAATAAAAGAGAGTAAAGATAAAAGATAAGAAATAAATTATTTATGAACAAGAAGAAAGTCAATTAGTTTACTCGCTTACTCACGTTATAGATAAAAGTCTATTTTCAAGGGAAATCTTTTCTATGCCTACAAAAGTGACAATTTTCAAGCAATCCTCAGAAACTACCTCATCTTCGTCAACATTTGTAGAAGAAAAGTACATTCCAATTATATATAGCAACGTTATCATAATCGATAAGACACTGTCTACAACTGCTGTCAGTTAACCATTCCTGGCACTAGTGCTGCTGTCCTGCAGTCAGCACAAATGCATCATCATCACATCAACACTTACATCACACATGTAAAAAGACAGAGTAACTCAACCAGACACTTCCGGGCGATAAGAAATTAACAAAAAAGTGGATATTTGAAGGCCAACTCGAAAAGAGTAGAATCTCTGACAAAACTCAAAGTCACAAGGTAATCAATATATTTTCTAAATAATTACTAGATTACTACTATTTACCGATAACCTTCGTGTGAGTAAATAATAATAACCACAAGTAGGACACTTAGCATAACCTTGATTAGATTTGGTGATTGTGTTCCGTTCGGCGACCAGTCCTCGACAGCGACCCCTCTTAAGTACTACAAATTCAAAAAGTGTCCTGCAGGCCGATCAATTGAAAAATAGTCCTTTATATAGAGTGTCCTATTG
>VYYJ01002082.1:0-24045 GCA_021029165.1 Cyphoderus albinus | reverse complement strand
GTAAAATGGTTCAGTCTGTGAATTGGCTCCGGTGTTCCTGGTTTTTATCAACAATTAAAACCTTTTCAACTGTGCGAGTGTTAAAAATTAAATTGTAAAGATGAAAGTTTTCATTGTTCTTGCCAGCGTGGCTCTCGTACTGAGCGCTTCGTATTTCAAAGAAGCGGCGGCTCAGGGCGACGGCTGGATTAAATGCGAAGGCAGTGAGGATCTGGTGGTAAGTTTTAATAGTTGCAAGACAACATTACCAATACCAATTAGTCTTTTGATTTGTTTAATTAATTAAAATTATAACATCAGAAACCTCCAGAATGCCCACCACATGAAACTTGGCCGACGTAATATTATATTTATATTTCCTTTCTTCTTAAGAATTAATAATTACAATTAGTGAGTTAACACTTATTTATGATTATTAATCAGTTATTTTCCAGTACCCTATGATTGTCATAAATTCTTTCAATGCACAAAGTAAGTACTAATATAATCCAAAAACTCGAGATTCACTTCTGGAATCGTTGATTTTAAATTAATTATTAATTAACTAAAAACTGACATGATGGTATGAATATTTCACAGTGGAGACGCCAGATGCATGCACTGTGCCCCTACAACAGCCTGGGTTCAACATAACCAAACATTTGGAGAGTGTCAGATTGAGTCCCAAGTTGGATGCCAGATCTGGACCACCACTGCGGAGCCAGGTTCAACACCACCTCCAACGACGACGACGCCAACCACCACAACGACTACAACCACGCCAACGACCACAACCACCCCAACGACTACAACCACGCCAACGACCACAACCACCCCGACGACAACAACCACCCCAACGACCACAACCACCCCAACGACCACAACCACCCCAACGACAACAACCACGCCAACCACCACCCCACCTCCTCGACCCGTAAGCCAAGTCAAAACATTAATTCGTAACATTAGCAAGAGTCATTATTTTATTTTAATATACATAATTTTTATTTTTTGTCTATATTTTAAAGTCACCCTGTGGCGGAGAAATTTTGGTAAGTCTCGATAAAACAAAGTTTACTGCATTTTTAGGAATTTAATTTTTTAATTTAGCATTATTTATTTCGTAGCCTCCAATAGGAGAATGTCCACCTTTGGAAGATATCCCCACGTAATTGAAAATATTTATAGAAACTACTTCAGTTTGGCAAAATTATATTATAAATTATTAACTAACTAACTTAACTATTTCTGTTCCACAGATATTTACCCTATCCTTACGATTGTAAAAAATTCTTTGAATGTTCCAATGGTGTGCCAACGTGTCTGGTTTGTTCCGAGGGAACTCGCTGGAAGCAGTACGATCTGATCCACGGCGAGTGTCTTCATGAAGGCGAGGTGGAATGCGAAATCTGGACTACCACCGCAAGAGCGCCCGTCTCTGCTGTTAAAGCCAGGAATCCATGGGGCAACCTTTGGGCTGCTATCGTTGGAGAAGATTAGCATTATTAGTTATATAATAACTAATTAAAGTTTAAAGAAAATCTTTGTTTTGTAACAATAAATCAGAATTTATAAGCAGATTTCTCGCCTTGGGGCAATACAAATCGCTGGTCATGAGCAGTCAATTTTTATTTTGGCAACACATTCGAGCCGGCTTTTTCGCAATTGCAAAATGAAAAATGTTCATGGTCACACCACACAAGAAAACAGGTTTTTTACATAGGTTTTGTATGTGCACCTGATTGATACAGTTTAGAATCTACATACTTACACATGTACATAATACATGTAATATGATATGCAGTTAAATAACTGCCATTTTTGTGACGACTTTTGTAAATTTTGTGGCTGATTTCCTCTTCAACTTGGATCATTATTTATATTTCAAGAACTTCCTCAATTAAGCCATGAAGACGCGACATGAACGTATTGCTCCAATTCATTTGCTCCTCTTGTCCAATCTAGTGCTTTTCTAAGCTACGCTTTATAAACTTTAACGTGTGTGTGTAAAAAAGTCATAGGTATCAATAGAATTGAATTTAGATTAAAATTTGAAAGGCTTAAAAATGTTTGTGGAAATTGCCCTGATTTTGTTCGCTCTTTTACTCTGGTTTATCTGGAAGGATGAACAGGATTCGCAGGTGGAAAATTTTCCACAAGGTAAAGTAGCTATATAAATACACACTACAATCAAGCGCTCAGATAAGCTACATAGATTAAATTGATAATAAGATATTGATTGATATAGAACCACCAGGGCTTCCCGTAATTGGACACCTGCATCTACTGGGTAGCGAGCCTTACAAGACATTCACCAAGCTAAGAAAAACGTACGGTGACACATTTTGCATGCGGCTGGGGAAACGCCGCGCGATCATCCTCAACAACCATAAAGACATTCGGGAAGCATTTTCCAATCCTCTGCTTTGCGGCCGCCCACAAACCATGGACACTTTGGCCTACTGCGGTGGGAAACCCCGGGGCGTTTTAGGGAACACAGGCCAGGCATGGCAAGAGCAGCGCCGATTCGTTCTCAAGACCCTCAAGGATTTCGGTTTCGGACAGAAAAAGAGCGTGGAGCCGTTGCTTGTCACGGAATGCCAGGAACTTCTCGACACATTCGAGAATCTAGCAAAGGAGGCGAAACCTTTTCAAGTGACGCATATTTTTAACGCGGCGGTGCTCAACGTTGTCTGGAATCTCGTCACTGGACAAAGATTCTCCCGGGATGACCCCGCCCTAATGGATGCGATCGAAACGCTGACAACTTTTGTCATTGAGTCGAGACAAGCATCGCCCCGCGTCTTTTTTCCCATTTTGGACACACTCTGCTCCAAGCTTCCAGGGTCATTTGGAGTGCTCCGGAACAAGACGAGGGAAAAGCTTCAGAAACTCGTGTAAAAGCTTCAAAAACTCGTGGACGAATCTCTGCTCGAGCATGAGAAAAATTCAAATAAGGATGAGGAGCCACGTGATTTCAATACCTGAAGGAAATCGAAGAGACCGCCCATGAAGGTTCATCGTTCTTTGGAAAGAAAGGTCGTCAGAATTTGATTGTGTGCGCAATAGGCTTGTTTGTCGCTGGTTCAGTAAAAACAAAAACTGAAAACTTTGAGGAAGAAGAATTAAGTAATAGTTTAATGCAGTTATTTTTAATTAAGGAAACAACCTCAAGAACCCTGTCTTGGCTTTACCTTCTCCTCGCAATTCATCCCAAGGTACAGGAAAAAGTGTACGAGGAAATTGTGGCCATCATTGGGACATCGAGGATGCCATCACTGCAGGACATGACAAAGATGCGATACACGGTAGCAGTAATCAACGAGGTGCTTAGATTTTCCTCCATGGTACCACTGTCGCTGGTGCATGACGCCACGGACGATACGAGCTTCAAAGATTATCGCATTCCGAAGGGCACCTACATTATACCAAATATGCACGGGGTGCTGCACAACCCCGAGATTTGGGGCGATCCGGACAATTTTCGACCTGAGAGATTTTTAAGTCCAGGTTCTGAACATGAGACAGATCAAAGTCAGGTAAGACATGACGCGTGGATGCCTTTTTCAACTGGAAAACGAATCTGTATTGGACAGACGCTAGCCCAAAACGAGCTAATCGCAATGACCACCTTGGTGCTGCAGAGGTTTCGGGTGGAGCGCGCGAAGGCGAGGATAACCGCACTGAGTATCATCCGGCGACCGTGCTTATTCCAAAGCCTAAGATGATCCGCATTTTCGAAAGGAATTGATTTTTGTTTTCTAATTAGCTTTCGAATTAATTTTGCTTACTATTAAAATTGTCAAATATTTATGTTACTAATTGCAAAGAAAATAATTTTTCCTTATAGTACAATTAAACACTAGAATTTTCCTTTACAATCCAAATTCTCATATAAATTCATTAATTCATGACATAGATGTATGAACAAGGACAAATCCCAATCTCGCTGTGTCCAGGTTTGTGCAATCAGGAAAATACAATGCAATGGACAATGATTATGTTGACCAAACCACTTCAAAGCAGATAGTAGCTTCCATTTTCACAGATTAGTTTGATGATGGCATGACTTTTTTGTTGTGGATCTGGACTTTGGACACAGCTCAGTAACAGTCACAAGAATAACTCTGTAAGCTTGTAATCTGTTTGATTTGTAGCGTCGTATGACCGCGTGACTCAGTTTTTCGCTTCAGTAGAGTCGTCGATTTTATTGCATATATTCCAAACAGGATCGCTTCACGGCTTCAGTTTAGTTTGAGATGTGCACAATTGAAGTTGTTGAGAATGAAATTTTGTACATTTTTTTATTACATTTAAATACATTAAAGCAATAGAAAATAATGACAGAGTTGCTTCTGTGCCTCCTGGCACTGGCTGGTTTTATCGCACTGATTTTAAAGAGAAATGGAAAGGAAAATTCGGAAAACTTTCCAAAGGGACCACCTGGCCTCCCAGTTCTGGGCAATCTCCACCAAATGGGGACAGAACCGCACAAAACGTTTATGAAAATGAGGAGAAAGTATGGGGACATTTTCTCTTTGCAACTGGGCAGTTTCCGGTAAGCTAATTACAATTAATTAGAATTAAAGCAGAGAAATTAAAATTATTTGTTTAAAACAAAAATTAGAGCCGTGGTACTGAACAACTTCCAAGATATCCGAGACGCCCTCTCCCAAAACGCTTTTAGCGGCCGTCCCGACTTCATCGAGCGTCTGGACCGTAACGGTGGTATCCCACGGGGTATTATCTTCAACGTCGGTCACAGCTGGTCAGAGCAGCGTCGCTTCACCCTGAAGACTCTTCGGGACTTTGGCTTCGGCAAGAAGTCAATGGAGTCGATTGTCCACGAGGAGGTGAAGGAGCTCCTCGAGACATTCCAAAGCTGCGCTGGAAAGCCGATTAAGACACAGAATCGGTTCAATGCCGCGGTGCTCAACGCTCTCTGGACAATCGTCACAGGTCAAAGGTACTCGCACGATGACCCCGAGCTCCACCAGCTCGTCTCAAGACTGACCACGACGGTCACACAGGGAAAGGCTGTGGCACTCTACCTCTTTTTCCCGTGGCTGTACAAACTGCGACTGATGCTGCCCGGTTCCTACAATCGAATGCGCAAGGAGACGCAGAGAAAAAATACGGCTTTTGTCCAGAAAGCGATTGACGAGCACCGCAGCACCTTCCAGGAGGACTCCCCGCCCAGGGACTTCATCGACGTGTACCTCGCGGAAATAAAAAAGACGACGGATCCAAACTCCAGTTTTTACGGGGAGGAAGGATGTAAGAGTGTTAATTATCTAATTAATAATAAATTAGTATTTTAATTGCTGATTTTTAGATAAACATTTATTTTTTAGTGAAAAATCTGCAGCTGTCCGTACTGGATTTATTTGTGGCTGGAGCGGAGACAACAGCGACAACCCTGAGCTGGATTTTCTTGCTGTTGGCGATGAATCCTGAAAAGCAGGAGAAAATGTTTGAAGAGATCCGCAAGATTGTTGGATTGACGCGTCTGCCAGAGTTGAATGACAGGCCGATGATGCCATACACAGAGGCAGTGATTCACGAGGCAATGCGGATCTCGTCGATGGTGCCGCTCTCGGCGTTCCATTCCACTACACAGGACACTATGCTCAGGGACTTCCGGATTCCTAAGGGGACTGTGGTCATTCCAAATATTTACGCGGCAATGCGAGATCCCCTTGTTTGGAAGGACGAGCCGGAAAAATTCCTTCCGGAGAGATTTCTCTCTTCCCCGGATTCCCAGACAGGAGAAATTTCTCTGCACAAGAGCGAGGCTCTGATGCCTTTCTCGACTGGAAAACGGATCTGCCTGGGAATGACGCTTGCTCTGGATGAACTGTTCTTGTTTACTGCTAGTCTCTTCCAGGCTTTCAGAGTGGCCGAGGATCCTGCGAATCCGGAGGGAAAGCTCAGGCTGGATTACTTCGCAGCGTCGGTGCTCGTTCCAAAACCGCAGAACATGATTCTGCACCAGAGATAGACCCTTCTGGTTCTGCTCAACACCGGAGAGAAAAGTGAAAATGGACACACCGTAGAAAGTGAAAGCAGTAAATAAAAGCTTCTCTGATAAGTGAGCTTTTTGTGTCCACTTGATTTATTTTTATTGTCCTTTTCTTCTAAACTTATATAGTATGTACATTATACATACCATTACAAATATCCAAAAATAAAAATCGAAAAACTATTCCAACGACGAATATTTGAAAAAATATTTTGCCTGATGTTCACATCACTCGACAACGGTTTTCCTTTTTTGTTTTCTCCCACTGGAATATTTTCTCCAGTTGTGAGAAACATTCTCCAGAAAAGGGATTTTATTTTATTTTTTGGTTTCGTTTTCTCCAGAGAGGAAAAAGTGAAAGTCAGAGACAGAGCAGAAGAGAAAATTCTAAGACTTTTTTTATATGTATGTACATTTTAGGTTTTGGTTTTTGAATTTGAGAAAAAAAGAAAAAAGAACATGAACAGACTGAGTTGAGGCAATAAATATTCATCCGTGTCCCTTCCATGTTCACTTAAGTGCTTCCGATTAAATCCGATACATACATACAATACAATACAATACAATGTGGTACGGAGCCAGAGAAATATTCGAAAACGAGGAGAGAAACATCTCCTGAAATAAGAACCTAATATCCATCCATATGCATTGGTGGTGGGAGGATGTCTCCAGTCTGCAATAATAATCCTATTTTTATTATTCCAAAGTAAAATCCGTTTTTCCACACGATTCAGCTTCAAACACAAGAATTTCCAGTTTCCACTTTTCACATCCCACTGGAGAAAGGAAGGGAAAGTGAAATGTGAAAGATGAAACCGAAACCCGTGTACAATGCATAAACATGTATTTTAAGTAGATACATATGCATACATGCGGTTTTCTCTTTCCCTAATCGGCTTTCACTTTCTTTCTTTTGCACTGCAACTTGAAACTTTTCTCTGGTGAAAGTGAAAGTGAAAGTGAGAGAGAGAGTCTCCCAATTGAGAGAAAGTCCTGGCATTAAGATAGGAGCAGAGGAAGAAATGAAACTGGAGGCAATATGGAGATACTAGATAACATAACATAACAAACCATTTCATTGCATTGCACTGCTTGTCTTGTAAGGATCGTGCTGGAATTACACAGGATTTCTTATTTTATAGCCGGAGACTTTTTCCTGGAGAAAAGCAAGGTTTAAAAATAGTTGCAAGCAGCTGCTAGTGCTTTAGTGATACTGTTCCAAAGTCTCAGACTCCTTTTGGTAGCCACAGTCAGTCGAGATTTGGATTCCTTTGTGGGAGAAAGAAATAAATGTGTCTCCATTCCACTTTACTTTTATTCTTTCTTGGAAAAGCTTACGGAAGACAAGAGAAAAGTTCCCAAGAAAATTCCGTCTGGTCTGGTCTAGTCTAGTCTAGTCGATACCATGAAGAAGATAAATATTGACAAAATGCAACACGAACATCCACATCTGGCATGATTTATGAACTCGACTGGATAATTTTTTTTCGTCCGGTGGTCTCATCTCATCATGTCAGAGGAGATTTTTGATTAATTGATATTGATAATAATAACAATGGTATAATTTAATAATGTTGATTTTATTCATGAAGTCAGTACGTTCTAGTACATTAATTAAATTTTTCTTAAAGAATGAATCAATTTGAAATTTATAGCCTACAAAAACCTTCAAGTAGTATAAAAACATTTCTCTTGATTCCGCTTGCTTAAAATAATCTTTTCTCTTCCTTTCTCATTCCGAACAAGAGTTTGAAATCCTCTTGAATGTTTTTTGAGCCACCTCTTACAATCCTCTCATAACAGAAAATACAACCCGAAGAGAAAAGTAAATTAAATTAGACAGGACAGGAGATAACCACAAAACCACTTAATTAAATTACAAGAATAATTAATGAGCATGAGATAACATTAAAATGATTCATTCGTTTTGACTTGATTTCACTGACAAGATTACAATTTTTGGCTTCATTTTCTATTAATTTATTAATGAATGAGTGAAACAATGGGAATTGAATGACTAATGATAATGACAAAGAGATTAAGATTCTTCTTTCACTTTGCTTTCACTCGACTTTCTCCAGTAATGTTAAAAGGGTAACATTTCTCCAGACTCTTGCAGATTGTAGATATAAATAATTAATTGCGTAATTTAGCAATAATACGCACTTCATTACAAAAACATGCTCAGCATTCATTCAGAATTCACATGAGGCATTACATTCACATCGATTAAATATTTTTTTAGGATGTAATAAATTAATTTCAATGAAGATTTTTGGTTGCAGAATGCAAAGTGAGAGCAGCGGCTAATTAAGTACACATACATTACGAGGCTACAATTTAATTAATCAATAGAGTAAAAGCTAAACATTGCTAAGCTAGTATCACTCATCTTGAATCATGAATAAAATTTAATCTGCTTTCAATTCATAGATAGAGACTCTTTTTTACACTGTATTTACATCATTCATTAAATTAATTAGAGTAAATATTGTAAATTCAATTATTTTTGCTGGCTCCGACTGCACCGGAAATATCTAGATTTATAAATTAATCTTTCATACAAAGTGTTCAATTTTTATTTGACATGACATGAGAGACTCTTTGATTAATTAAGTAATTTAGAATACGAAAAGTTACTGTACACAATTTATTGAGTGGTAATTAATTAATTAGAAGAAGAATAAACAAAAGTCGGAGAGAAAGCAAAGCAGAAAATACAGGTTTATTTTTGGCATTTGACTTTTGGCAATTTAGTATGTATGTAGTTTCACAGGAATTTAATTAACTAATTATTTAATTACTCTACTCCAACAATCCTAACGCACAAGTCTGCCGATAGAAAATCTCTAGTATAGTATTACAATTACACATAATAATCTAATTAAATTCTAAATAATTTAGTAGCATCTGATGATAAAAACACTTTACTTTACTCAAGTACTCAAGCTTAATAATTTAATTAAGTAATCAACTTTAATAATTCGTTGTACAATTTTTCCTTGTTTGTTAAGTACATACTTTGAACAATTTCATTTTCTCAGGAGATTTTTTTTTCGTCCTCTCTCGTATAAAAAGATTCTATTTTGTAACTTTATAACATCCTACTCTATTTCAATAGACTTTTAATTTAATTTAGTTAAATACTTTCAGATTTAGAGATTATTCTCCTTCCTCAGAGTTCCAAAGCTTTCCATGGTGGAAGGCGCGGGTACTTTGGGATTTCTCAGGGTGCCGTAGCCGCTGTTCCGCTCGATGGTTGTGATCGTGACTTCTGGGTTCATGTAGCTCTGCGGTGGGAGCGGCATGCCCACGCTCTGTGGGTCATCGAGCCTGGCCGCCGCCGCGGTGCTGGTAATGGTCAAGTCCATGTTGTTCTGGAGGTGGTGGTGGTGGTGATGGTCACCCGGCCCACCGGGCGCCGCAGAGGTAGTGAAGTCATTGCAGAGGTCGGGGTGCTTGCTCAAGGTGTTCTGATGATAATTGTTGTAGCCGTGGTTGGACAAGATGGTGCCTCCACCTCCGCCACCTCCTCCAACGCCGCCTCCGCCGACACCGCCCACGCCACCGTGAAGATGGTGATGGTGGTGGGACTGGAGAGTGTCGTGGGTGTGGTCGTGGTGGGGATGATGCATGTGGTGGTGCGGGTCATCGTCCCTCGACCCCATGAACGGACTCGGCTCGGACTGGCGGTGAAAGGTGATGACGTAGTGATTAGGTGGGTACTTACGGAAGTAGGCTGCCATGTCGAAGAGCGCGGCCAACTCGGAGAGGCTGAAGGACAAGAGGAACAAGTAGAAAGAGAAGCCGTACTTGTACTTGTAGAAGGTGATCAGTCGCTTCTGGTGGTGAGAGTAGGGCAAATTCGCCTCAAACTCCGACCCGATCTGAGAGACGAACGTGAGCAAAGCTGTGGCTTGACACAAACCTAATGTACATTTTTCAGAGTAAAAAGTCATTAATTCCAATTATTTACAATAAAACTTAAAGCTCATTAAATATCAACTCACCCCCCAAAATGAGCATGCTCGCTTCCACAATCTTCTTGTTCTTCGGACAAAAGTGGCCAAACGTTAAAGAGAGGAAGGAGGCGGTTGTGAAAAATACTGACAGTCCAATAAATGGAAGAGTAAACCTGTAAATTAAAGAAACGGTCAAAAACTTTTCCTTTCTTGAAAGAAACTATTTAAAAAGTCTCTCAGTTTACTTAAGAACAACAGTACAAAAGTATCCACAGAAGAAGAATGTTAGGTTAAAAGGAATGTGGGCCAGAAAAAATTTATTCATTTGGGTCCGCCCAGTCAATTCATTTACTTCCGCTGCATTTCACTTTACCTTATCTTTATCTTTATAGCATAACCTTACAAATTAGGTACCCACGGTACATATAACATTCCATTTTCCAAAAGGAAAACAAGAAAAATTTGTTCCAGGAAAAATAAAAATAAACAAATGTGAAGCGAAGCGAATTTTTTGTGTGTTTAGGTTTTTAAGGTTGTTCGTGTGTGTACAGTATAAAAATAAGTGACTTTCGCTTTGTTCCTCCGTTCCGCCACAATTTTCGTTTTGTGTGCTGTCATAACATAAAGACGGACATGACAGGTAATTTTGCATGCGAAAAGATAAGCGAGTGAAAATGGAAAGCGCCGTGTCATGTGGAATGTGGTCGTGGTCACAGCAGAGCGTTCGCAGTTCATTCAAGCGTAGTTTGTTTTCCTTGAAAGTGGAGAAAGTAAAGGAAAAAAGCAATCAGTGCAGCCAGCGATGCATACTTTATTTTCCACGCTTTCACTTCAATTCACTTCCACGCGAAATTGCATTTGACTCCAATTTCATATCTTTCTTATCTTTTAAGGAAGGTAAAAGTGAAAGCAAATTTTTCCCTTTCCCTGCCAAAGGAGGAGCAGCAGCAAGAAAGAAGGAAAAATAAAGAGGAGTCAGAGTAAAAGTTAGTAAGAAGCCAACAAAAAATTCTGCTCTGCCTCCGAACATTTTTATTGCTTTCTCTTTCCTGTCTTCTTTTTTTTTATCAGCGAGAAAAAGAGAGAGCCCATTAAAAAACCAACTAAGCCATCATTAAAAACAAGTGCGGTCTTTTTTTCCTTTTTTCTCTCCTTGTTAGTAAACGAACCATACGCGGACTAAATGTAATGTAATAGTAATGGTGTAATGTGCCTTTTCCTCTGCTTTCACTCTGATCCACACTTTTTCCTCCTTAATGTACCTATGCTCATACATGTATAACATAAAAACGGAGCAGATTAAAAAAGTCAAGAAATTATATTACATCACATTATGCAGCCCATTTTTTCCATCTTATTATTATTTTTGCCAAAAAAAATGAAGATGATGCTAGACGAGGTACTAGAGAACGTTCGCGTCCGTCCCTTAAGATAATATCAGGGCTACCGCTATAAAGGCTTTGACTTGAAGCATCCAAAAACCCAAAGACAAAATTTAAACGATCATCATGATCCAGACCAAGACCAAGACCAAGACACGCAGACTTGACGTTTGTAACGGCCTCGACCATTTTCCATGCTGCTGATCATCATTATGCATAAATATGTAATATGTACCTACACAACATTGTATTGTGGCTCAAAATCCATCCGTCTATTGTAGGAATCTTTTTTTGCTCCGCTTGCTTCGCTACAGTTATTATTAGTATGTTATGCTTGAGGAGAAACAAGGAGAAAATCTGTTTCGGCTGGTTCAACTCAAGTGAGAGTGAAAGTGAAGCATTATGAGATGAAGTGAGGCTGGGAGCGATTTTCCCCATTATAAAGAATAAGAATAAAAACCACGGCGAATCGAGCGAACAAGGAAGAAATTTCTCCTGGGATGATGATGATAACCATGATCATGATTGTTATTACAATACTACTACATTACGACGATCTTTCCTTTTTCCCGAGAAAAAAACGAAAGAGGTTGAATTTGAATTTGAGGTTGAGTTTGAGTTGCGTGTGCCAAAAAAAATTGAAGGCTTGGGTGCCCTCATCATCATAATCATGATCATGATCGTTGTAAGTAATGCAAATAAATCGAGACTCATACATACAACGCTGCAAGCTCTCATGGTGTTTGTGCGTATGCTAATGCTAATCATTTTCTGCTGGCTGAGCCGAGCCGACTCACTCCATTCCGCGAAAAAATGTAAATGATGTGGAAGGAAAGGAAAAGTAGAGAGTCTAGTCAGAAAATAAAATTCCTTTGCTTTCCCCAAATTCCACAGAAGGAAAGAACAAAAGGATAAATAATAATCATGATGATATGAAAGATAACATTACATGACCCAACACTTTTTCATTCCGACTGGAAAAATATGCTGGATGCTGGAAATATTTGTGTTGTGGGAAATAAATATTTTTTTGTTATTCTATTTACATAGTCTAGTCTTTTGTGAAAGGGAAAGTGATTCGTCACTCTGACAAAGTCAGACACAGTCTCTGTGTGGTTATCTGTGTGAGTGTATTTTGTGGACTGGAACTGGACAGACTTTAGAGACGAGAGATAAGAGGAAATGGTCCGTGCCTTGCTTTCTGGGAAAATCATGATGATTCCATCACTGGACTGGACTACGCTGGACCTTTTGATGCCAAAAAGTCATCATGATGGAAATGGAATAAAATGCAATGAGAATTTTATTTTTGGATAGGTACCATTTTTTCAGACTGGCCTAAGTACCATGTACCACCGAAAGGTTCGGTGCGGTCAAACTCGGACTAGACAGAACAACAGAAGGAAACAAAAAAAAGAATTTGTGAACCGCCAGGATCACCGATGGGATGTGAATGGAATGTGAGAGGATCGAAACGCAACGGACGATTATCTTTTGGCGTGGCGCCCAATGGCACAAACACAGCACGGCACACGTTACATTTTATGTGCTGTTGCGTTACGTTATGTGATTGCTTTTCTGACTTTTCCAGGAGAAGGCATTTTCCTTGTTGTTATTTTTTTCGCAATGATGATGAGGATGAGGATGATGGTGATGGTGGGCTCATCATCATCATCATTTATTAAAGATGGTCATGCAATGGAATGGCTTTTGTGGGCAATGGAGATCGAGTTGCTGAATAAAAATACTAAAAAATAAAAGAATCTCCAGAGAGTTCCATTTTCCAGCATTCCTTTCCAGGCAGGCAGGAAAATCTTGTAAATAAGTAAGGAAGAAGAAAAGACTCTGCTTTTTCTGTCTGTGTGCTTGCTTGTTTGCTTGTTTTGTCTTGCTTTGACTGACTGGAAAAAGCTGGGTAGTATGAAGATGGAGTGGGCCATGTATTATGTATGTATAATTTTGTGTCATGTCTCGGTTTCATTTTCTACTGGAGAAAGCAGAACAGAGTAAACGGAGGCAAAAGAAAGCGAGAATTCGTGTAGAAAGATAAAAAAGCTTGTCTCTAGAGCGTGTGGGAAAGAAGACAAATGATCGTGGACACAGCGGCGGAAGAGAAAGCTGTGATGTGATGTGCTGTGCGTTTTTGGTTTGGTTTGGTTTGGCCGAGCGAGAGAGAAAAAAAATGTTGAAGAAGAAAAAGAATTGCAGGAGAAAAGGTCAACGGCAGGTGGAATAAAATAAAAAAAGATGAAATGGAATGAAAAGAGATGAGTTTCACTTTCACTCCACTTTCACTCGTTTTTCTTCTGGATTTTTTTTTCGTTTTGAGTACCGTGATTTTTCATGGAAAAGGAGAACGAAGCGGAAGTGAAAGTGAAGTCTCTCTCTCAGTCTACTACTGAGGTTATTTTTTATTTTTAAAAAGTAAACTTTTCCTTTCTAAAAAATATATACATACCTAAGTTTCTCCACGCAATTGGCAATAAGCTCAGTCTGCAAGGGCGGTGGCTGGCGTGCAGGGAACAAATTAACAAAGCCGAAATTGTACCATTCGAGCTCGTGGCACTCGACCGTGTTCCGCTGTGAGTTGTGCACACACATCTTGAAGAGTCCGAATTTCGCCCGGATCAGGTGGGGCTTTGGTTCGTCGTAAGGACCCAGCTTGTCCAGCTCCAGCTCGTCCACTTGAGGTTCCTGGAGCGTGAGCCAGTCGGAGGTAAGCACGGAGCACCAGAGAACTCCAAGCGCGGCCAGGCAACAGATTGTGCCCAAAACGGCCAAGTGCTTGTAATGTTTCTTCATTGTGGCTCCTCCACGCGAGAAATATGACCACAAAAACAGACACACCGGAATTTTGACTCACTTTACTCAAAACTTGAGTCACTTCACAATACTGTCATAATACGCTTCTCCTTACTACTAAAAACGTAACATTCACTTTTATTGAGCGGGCACCGGAGCCGGGTCATAGTCATGAAGCCGCTTCATATCATTCATGGCATGTGCCACTACGTCTCTCTCTCACACAGTACAATACGAATTTGTAGGAATGTGTGTAAATACTTTCTCCGTAGTTTTTATGACTGTGGTTGAACTGTGTCCACGTCCACGCTCACCAGGGAATCAATGCAATAATGCAATGTCCAGTGGTGGCCAGAATTTAAGCAAGGATCGATAAAACTCTTGACTTGACTCTTCGTTGTTTGTCTGAAGCTGCTGATGCTGCCGCTGCTTTTTTCTCCTTTTACACTAACTCATGTCATGCTCCACTGGGAAATCCAGTTCCATTCCAGAGCTGCTCCAGCTCCACTCCATTACCCTCATCTTTATCATCATCTCTTTTAATTAGTCTCCTTTTTTACCACGCCGTTTTTTTTTAACTCGGGTTCAATTTCGCTTTTTCACAAAAAACAATTTAACTACACCTTCTTAAATAACATACATTATAGCCTATAGCAGTCCAGCCGTTTTTATTTGTTTCATTTTTTAAACCTCTTTTTGTTCCATCACATCACACACACCACGCGCTATACTGAAACAAACTCTGTAACTCTATTTATATTTTGGAACAATCTTTCACTCCATTTTCATTTCATTTTATTACTCTTGTTTTTCTCTTTTCCGGAATCGAGTTGCACAATTGAGTTCACAGGAGGAATACAAAACGGCAAGTTTTTTCTTTTGTTGTTTTTGATTAGGTGAATTTTTTTCCTACTCACACTTTCATTCAGTGGAAGACGCTTCTGCTAAGTTCTACTCTGCTGCTGCTGCACAGTTAAAAAATGTGAAAGAGAATGAGTCCAAGACCATTTTTGTTTAGTTTAACTCACTTTTTTATTCAGTGCATGAAGTCCGTTACGTAAAAGTGAGTTGAAGTTGAGTGGAGTGGAGCAGTCATTAAAAAAGCGCATGAAAAATTGAGACGACAATGTAATGTAAAATGGAAAAGTGGACCACTTTTTTCTCTTCCGCTTAAAAGTATAACCCAACCAAGGAAAGTTTCTCACTCACAGGAAGATGAAATGAAAGTCACGTCGTTCGTTCGTTCCTTCTTTCCAATGAAATCTGTCCGTCCCTTGTGTCCCTCTGCCTTTAATTTTTCACTCTTCTCAAAATGGAAATTTGCCCACTGACTCACTCAACTAAACTGACACAGTCAAGATGAAGCTTGGAGTGAGTGACGCTTACTTAAAACTTACAATTTGCAATCTTACTCGTTTCTTGTGTGTGCACACAATCTTCACATTACAACATGACAGTACAAAGATGCATTATGTAAAATGTAAGGATGTGGCTCTGTGTGTGGCTCGCTTCGCTGCTTTCGTCTTTTTCTCAAATTGTGTCCATTGTCTCTTCTAACACAGTTCTTGTGTCAACTCTAATAAATAACACACACACACACACAGAGATAGAGAATGCAATTTAAATACCGAGTTCAGCTCATTTCATCTCACTTCAACTTCACTTTACTTCACTCTTTCACCAGCTCAGTCAATTTCCATCTTCATGTGTCCACGTCTCTGAGAAAAGCAAGGGAAAATGGAGTGTAAATGAATGAAGACGGGCTGATTGAATGAATGGAGAAAATCAAGCAAGAGACAATAAAGGAGTGAATATTATTTTTTTCACCCTGTTTTTCTATCTGTATCTATCTTGTTATTCTGTGGCTTGTCTCTGGTCCCTTCTTTACTCAACTCACTTTCCTTTCGCTTAGTCACTCAAAACTCAGACAGAGACAGAAAGCGAAACACAGCACATACGTATGTGTTTTATGCTGAAGTAGTGGAAGTCGATATCATCAGAGCTGCACACTCTTTTTGCTTGGATATCATGCAGATAAGGAAGAAATCCCCAGCCGTCATCGTCATCATCAACATGATCGTGATCGTGAAAGAAGGGAGAGACAAAAATAATAATAAAGGAATAAAGACCGACTAGAATGTTCACTGACACAAGAAGAATGATGCGTGTGTTTGTATTTTGTGTGTGTTCACTCACATTACATTCAAACCCACACAGCAGAGTCACAGACAGTCACTCAGTCTCTCTCCTCAAGTCACTTTTTACACTTTTATTCTATTCTATTTTATTTTCCCTTCATTATTGTAAATACTATTCCTATTATTCCTATGCTCCCCGGCACAATTTTTTCTGACTCACTCAGCGAGAGGAAGCGAATCTACAAGAGAGTTGTGAGACAGAGCAGTCACACACAAGAAAGAGTCGGTTTCGGTTCGTTCTGGCTCAGGAGAGAGTCAAACAGAGAATGAATAGGAGACTAGGGCGAAACGGGGGTAGTAATGATGTTCAAGCTGGAGCAAAGTGGAGCCAAAGCTACAACGTTACCTATGTACGTAGTAGAGAAAAGGGAGCCGAAGCTTAAAGCTATTAAAGCTCACTCACTCACGTTTTTAAGGATAACTTTATAAATCTATTGTATGTATCTACTTCCTACAAAAAATAAGTTGGGATGAGAATGATAACTTTGATGTGTGTGATGTGTGAACTGTTCACTAGTCACCACTGGAGAAACACACTGGAGTTTTCCACTGTGTTTATTGGATGGAATCGAGCTCTGGAGAAGAAGACTGGAGCTGGAGACACACAAAGAGAAAAAAAGCTTTTGCTTTGCTTTACCTCACCCGATCTCCCTGGAAAATCCAGTGAAAAGAGAAGAGATTTTCCAGCTTTCCATTTTTTTGTGAAAGCTTTTTTGACGCGCACAGAAATGATGACACATGTGTCATCTGTGTGTATATTATTTATTATGGACACAAATTGCTCCTCTGCTACTATGTATTTAACTGTCGTTAACTCACCGTTATTTTATAAAATTATATTTTATAGAGGCTATAAAATAAAATCTGCGCAACTATACTATAACACAGACTGTCAATTCAATAGAATGGAGCGTCGCCTTTGTGAGTAGTTGAAAGAAAAAATAAAGTGAAGTCAGAGTCAAAGTGTGGAAATGGTTATGTTATGGCGTGGACGATGATGATGAAAACCATCTCGGCTTCAACTTCAAGTTTCAAAAGCTTCCAGCTTCATTTCGTTCATCCTCATCCACATCCACCTCCGGCAGCAGAAGAGGAAGAGACGGCGACGACACGGTGAAAAACCAATCATGATGATTATGATGATGATGATGGCGACGATGATGTTTCAAGATGATAAGACAAGAAGACGTAACGTATCTAGCATCTACCCACCTACGAATAGAGAAGAACGTACGCAATGCCTGGATCTCTGGAATTAAGTTGGCTAGTGCTGGCATGGACTGGCGTTGTTGCTGATGAGATGAGATGATGTCGATGTGGAAGTCGATGTAATGTGAATGTCGTTAGTTTTAGAATGGATGCGGCGAAATGGCGTTTTGTGTTTGTCTGATGCGTTGCTTGCGTGCATTTCCACCAAGCTGAGCGAAACGGAAAGTGTTTGAGAAACGCTGGAATTGGAGAAACCAAGGAGCTAAAACTGAGCTGAAAGAAAGCGGTGTGGCGGCAGTTGAGGAAAATCTCTTTTTTTCTTGCTTGCTAATGCTGGAAAAAGTGGAAACTGGAAGCAGGAGGAAGACTGGAGTAACGTAGTAGTGGAAGCGAGAAACGGAGAAACGGAGGATTTTGGGAATGGAGAAGAGAAAAGCTGAGCTGAGTTGAGCTCGTTTTAAAAATAGAGATACGCTGGATAATAAAGTTGTAGGGAGAGAGAGAAAGAGGAAGAAAGAAGCGTGTGTTTCTCTGCTGCCTTGCATTTTCTCCTATTCTTCTTCTTTCTCCTGGAAAATCTTCCTTATTCTGGAATCTCGTGATGTTATGTTGTGTGTGTGATGTCTCGCCAATGCTGATGCTGAAGCTGATCCTGGAGAAAATGCATACCTACATTAGATAGACTTTTAGCATTAGACTTCGGCATTTGTAGCGTGCCAGGCTGCAAGAGGGTATTGCTCTCACCCGCTCACTTCCTTTTTTCCTTTTCTTTTTTTACTCCTCTTCTAAACTAGAAAACTATATAAAATAAAGTTTACTATTTACGGCTTTTGGCTTGGGATGCTGTGGAAAAAATAAAATGTGGAGGAAGAAGTGGAAAACGATTGTGAGTTAGAGTTTAGTAGGAGTGAGAGTGAGTAAAAAAAGAAAAGAAAAAAGAGCAGAGTTCACCTCTGCTCCCGCTCTTGGTCTTTCTCTGGAAGCTGCTTCATCTGCTTCATTGCTGGAGAACTCACCGTGTGGCATTAGAACATTTACTATTGCTCTACTACCTACTTTTACGAGTTATTCAATGAAGAATTCCAAGACGCAACGCAACGTTCGCTCAGTCTTTGGCTATGACTCCTCAAAAAAAAAGATTCTTTCTTCTTCTTCTTTCTGGAGAAACTTTTCCCTTTTTCTTCTCCAGCTCATTTCATTTCATACCACAGAGTCATTATTATTAGCGCTCGCTGATATTGCTGCTTGCTATTGCAGCAAACCATTTTTGTTTGCTTTTCCATCACATGAGGAGATTCTCTCTTCAATCACTCCAAGATGCAGAAATAAAGAGGAAAAGTGCTGCTGATTCTTTCCCTCTGACATGACACTTTTGTGTTGGCTGTTGAGCAAGATTTTTTTTTCTTCGTTGTGCTGTCCTATGTCTTTTCAGTAAATATCTGTATACCATAATACCACTGCCAGTAAATACTCCAGAGGTTTCCTTTCCTCCACTCCAAGACTCACTCCATTCACCAGTTTTAGCCAGACTCGAAAAAAAGCCAAAGAAGCAAAGAGTGAGTGAGTGAGCCATTTATAGCGTGAGCCCGAGTCTCTCCTTATTACTATACAGATAGATACTCCTGTTTAGTTTGTAAGGAGCGTTCTCTCCTCTGAATATTGTATGTATAAAAGGAAGAAATGAATTTTCCTGGGGTTCGTTCCCCTTCCCTTCCATTTCTGTGCGTTTTCCTCTCCGAGAGTCTCCCTCTTTTTCCTCTTGCTTCTCCTGCTTCCCTACGAAAACGAAGCGTTTGCCTTTATTATAGGAAAAGTTTCTCACTTTATTGTTAATACAGCATATTGTATTGTACAATACTACAGAAGGCAAAACGCAAGTTTTGTTATATGCGTATAAAAAAAAGTGAGTGAAACTCAGTCACATTCGCGTCGCATCGTAATGTAAATCGTATCGCTCACATTGTATTATGTATTACAACATGCAAACATTTTTATGGAGTCATGCAAGCAAGCAAGGAATCCTTATACAAGACAGATCTTTATAACTTTTATATTTTATATCAACTATTACAATTATAACAGACTAGACAAAGTGGGTATGTTAAGAAGAGTGTGTGTGCACATTGTCTTTTGTTTTGTAATAGAAGTGTCCAAACTAAACTCGATCCCGAAACTGGAAAAGTTAAAAGTGCACCCACACATATCAGAATAAAATACGCTTACCTTAAACCTTGTATTTGTGTATGTACATTACAATTCTTTGTTCACTACCTTATCCAACTTTTTGGTAGAGGAACTAGTGGAAGTGGAGGTGGAGTGACGGAGCTGGATAGAACATGGAAGTTGGAAGTAAGTGGAAGTGGAGTGTGGAGTCTCCCTTTTTTCTCTTCTCACTCACTTCACTCTCATGATATGATCATGATACTACGTACTACTCATGAATATCTTGCTGAAAAGCTCAAGCTCCAGCTCAACGGAGGAATGAGGAAGGAAAAGTTTTTTCCGTTTTTAGTAATATGTACGACAACAGTTTAATAATGCAATGTTATGTGTGGTAGGCTTGTACTTGTCTTGTACTATTGCATTGTAATAAAGTGGAAGTCGAAGGTTTCAGAATTATGGATACGCAACAACATAGATACAAGACAGATCGAGAGCAACGAGTAAGGACACACATATTTTCGGTTATCCATCTTTTTTCCGGAGCTTGAAAATCAAAAACATTTTTATAAGGAAAATATATTAGGTTACGGTTACAGTGTAACAGTAACAAGCTGTTGTTGGTGAAGGAAAGCAGACTGAGCTGAAAGTTACATAGAAGCGGCTTCTGCTTTGTTTTTTGTTTTTGAAAGGGAAAGCGAAAAAGTGTGTAACTCTGTAATGTAATGTAATATGCTTATTTTTAGTATTATCAAAGGAGACGCAACACAGCACTTTGGACTTTTGGACTCTTCTCCAGTCGAGCATGATGATAATGATGATGATGATGATCGTGTCCATCAAGTGAAGTCAGTCATGATTCTTGATACAATGCCTATAAAGAGAAGAAAAAAACAAAGAGCGGAAGTATGTAATAAGAAGCTAACAATAGAATAATAAAAAAGTTTGCCATTTTATTTTATTCTCAAAGAAAAATCTCAATTCTCAACTCACTCGAACTTTTCCAATTTGACTTGTTGTCTTGTGTGGGTTGACAGGGACAGGATGAAATAAAAGGAGCTTTTTTGAATTAGCTTTTTCCTTCTTTTTGCTTTTTATTTGACTATTTATTTATTTTGCTATTTTTTGTTTTATTCCACATATTTGCCTATTATTTTAGTTTTTCCTTTATTTCGCAAAGCAGCAAGGAAAAAGAGCAAAGGTCTTTGAAAGGAAATTCTTCCAAATTCTTTTTCTTAGTAACTCGAGCTGAAGCATGAGCCCAGAGCCTGAGCTATCAAAAACAAAGATTTTGTTCTCTCGTTCAGAAGAACGTGGACCTAAACGTGATCCGTCAAAGAAGGAAATTTATCCAGCCCAGTTTATATACATAAAGTAACTTATTTAAAAGAGTCTTGCTCCTTTCTTTGGAAACCACCCACGGAGTTTGTTGTTTTGTTCATTTTATGCACTGTCAATCACCTTTTTCTAACCCTCTACAATTTCATTTTCATCTCACTGATTTTTGTCCCCGGTGACCTCTCTTCACTCTGGACTATGCTGTGCGTCTTGTTTTAAGATTCTGAGAAAGTTGGCAATTTCCATTTCAAAAATAACTTTTATGTAAGTCAAATAAAATATGCAAATGACACTGACTGACATGAAATATTTAATCGGAGCGGACTTTGATTATAACGATGATGATTATCATGAAAAAAGCGTGGGCAGTGAGGATGATGACGATGGTGGATGAGAAACAGCTCATTTTTTATTAATTGCCTAATTAGCATAAAACGACTCAAAATGAGACAGGAGAAAAATGATTTACTTAGCTAAGCACTAGAAACTGCGTGGTCGGTTGATTGCAACTTCCTTCGCCCAGTTATTTCGGCTGTCGACTGTGTCAACTGTCTCACTGTTAACCTCGCTGGCGGTGGTTACATTTGTCACGGTCGCGGTGGCTGTCGTCGAGTCCGGGAATAAAGGATGAATTGAACGTTGAAGGAGGCGCTGTCTCGGTGGCAGTTGTTGATAGATAAGCGCTGGTCAACGTCGCCTTTGACTCTTCTACGTCTTCCTTGGATGCTGATGCGATGTGACAAAAGAGAGAAAATTCAAAACATCGAGTACAATAATAATTAATTGTTTATTATGCTGCATACATAATTAAAAAATTAAATATTTAGGTAAGGTATTTTTTTAAACTTACGGTGAAGCTTCCGCCTCTTGTGGCAGAAGGTGTGCCTGATGCAAAAAATGGCTAGCGGAATGACAAAACCGAAGAGGACGATGGCGCCGCAAATTGAGCCAATTGTGATGAACACGATCTGCTCTGTGGTCACCTGCTTCATTTCCGCCTTCCAATTTCGCTTCGGTGGACAGTTAAAGCGCTGCTGCTCTCGGGGTAACTGGTGCCTGTGATTGTATGATTTTAAATATGACAAAACCGAAGAGGACGATGGCGCCGCAAATTGAGCCAATTGTGATGAACACGATCTGCTCTGTGGTCACCTGCTTCATTTCCGCCTTCCAATTTCGCTTCGGTGGGCAGTTAAAGCGCTGCTGCTCTCGGGGTAACTGGTGCCTGTGATTGTATGATTTTAAAAGATTATTCAAAACTAAAAATAGCATCAGTGTAAAAATACATTCATTTAAACAAATTTCATACATATAGTTAATTAACTTTTACTTGTTTTTATCGGGGCAAATTGATTCGGGACAAATTAAGCACTTGATCCCGCAATCACTTCCTCAGGAGACCGCTGTCAGTGTCATTACCCGGAATCTGGCCGCAATCGAGCAGATAAGCGTCGGTCATCGAATCATTATCCCTACTAAAAGAAAATTGCTCAATTACTTAAGTGCTAAGTATAGAATGCATTAAAATTGTTTCATTAAATAATCTTAAACATATTTAAGTACTATTGGTCACAGTGCGCCCGGCATCCATCTGGATCTACCCGCTCATCATCGCCGTCATCATCAGAAAAAAATTGTTCACCATTTAAACCAAATCCGTCGTATTGAGCGAAATACTCGTAATCTGCCACTACTACTACCACCACCGCGCTTATCGACATTGTCAAGATAAGCACATTTAAAAACCGATTCATAACGACTTTAATAGTAATTAAGTTATTGTAGATTTACTGACTTAAATTATTTCACACTTTTCACTAATGCAATATGGAATCGTGATGCAAATTAGTTGAGATCGTAGACTACGAGTCGTAGTATAGTGCTGACACAATCACACAATTTAATGGCATGCAATATGCAAATGACACAAGGATTTAAATTAATGTACATTTCGTTTTTGGAGATAATTAACTTTTGTTTCGAGGTAAACAATGTTAAGCAATTAAAATGTGTGGGTTCATTTCATTTCATCAAGTTTATTCTGATGGCCGACAAAAATTTTGGAACATGATTAGCATGAGCATGACTTTGAGATAATTAAGATGTGACAGTTAATTTTGTTTTTGGAAGGAAAGTAAAATAGTTGTTAAACTTGGAAAACTCTTCGGTTATTGTTCGCATTCGCATTCGGATTGTTGTTGGCGTTGAGCTGTTGCTGTTGCATTTGGACCCCTTTATTCGCCTTATCAGCGGGTTCAGTGGAGGTACTAGAGTCAAACCCAGGCTTCATGGGATACCCTGCCAATGCCAGATTTTCTGGTTGGTTAGAAGTGATTATTTTTAATTATGTTACGTACCTAATAAAGTAGGTACAAGGCTAATTCAAATTAACGGTTAAATACCTTCCGGTGACACTGTGGTCCTGGGATTGGAACTGGTCATCCAACTGATTCCGTCGCGGTTTCTTGAAGCAGACGCAGATAACCGCTACGATAAGACACGATCCAAAGGTCAGTCCAATCGCCAGGAAAATCCAGCTCAGGCTCGTCATGGATAGAGCGCTCTCGTCCTCATTGCTTTCCGTGGTCGTCTTTAACTTTAAATCATTTAAATCATCCTCTGGTGGTGGTTGTGGCGGTGCCAGCTTCAGCGCCTCCTCGGGCAGCTTGAAAGATCTCGGCCTAGGTTCATCTTCATCTGACGACTTAATTTTTTCTTCGCCGGGGCACTGAAAAACCCTACATATTTAAAAAGAAAATGAGGGCGTGACAGTTTTATTAATTAAAGTGAAATTTAACATTAATAATTATTTTTTTTATTTTTGCAAACCCATCGCTGCAGATGGATTGGCAAGCGGCGCACTGATCCTTGCACAAGGACTGGTCCACCCAGGTTTCAAATGCAGAACTCGAGCAATCAATCTGATACGATTCGGATGACGGCTTGTCGGTGGGTCGACTTTAACAAACAGAACAGGATTAATTAACTAATCA
>VYYJ01002081.1:0-24054 GCA_021029165.1 Cyphoderus albinus | reverse complement strand
GGTATTACCAACTAATTTAGACATAAAATACATGGTTAGGTATACCCCAAATTATACATGCTATATGTTACAAATAATGAACGGTGCGTAGCCCCAACACACCCTTCAAACCAATTCCGTATCCGTTCTGATTCTCCTTTGTTCATCCTCTGTTCAATCAAATATCAATTTATCCCATCCGGACGAAATTTTCAATAATGTACAGTGTACATTGTACACCATTATGCTATTATCGTTTCTCAATACTAAAATGCAAACCTTTTGTATATTGTAAAAATTATCAAAAGCATCTTGAAAATTTTCCAACGACAATTATGTCTGACGCACATAATTTTATTTGAGTCACATCGCGTGATACTTCATAATATAGTATAAAGTTCATAGAGGTAAAAATCACAAAAATTTCTTCGTTCATTCACAACAACTCGCAAAAACAATATCAGTAAACAAAGACTAACAAAGCAGAGTCAAAAATCATATAAATGCATATAAAATCACAGCGAGAGTGACCGCTTGATTTACCATGATCGCGTGTTTGTTTTGTTGGTATATGTATAAGATTGATATTGTTGTTACTATTCAGACTTACTATATCTGTGGTTGGTAAAAATGTTTATACACATATTATTATGTACATTATCATGAGAAGCATTGCTGAAAAAAGGTGAGTAACTTTGATATTTTGATGTTATATTATGATACTCTCATCTCATCTCACATGCTCAACTTACTGTAATAAAAGTGGAGAGAGGCAAAGGCAAGGACAGAGCAGAACAATCTCCTCTCATACGGTAAGAAATCCCAACGATTTTTATATTTATAAGCTAAACTACTACGTAAACTACCATTGTTTTTTATAACTGAATAATTCTCTTTGATATTGGCAATGGTAAATGGCTAACTAACTAAAAGCTAACAAAACATGCAAAGTCAAGTCAGTTATCAAACAGTTACAGTACCATGGTGAAGTGTGAGAGGGAAGCTCCTTTTTTAACCTGTAAAAAACAGCAAAATATTTTATTTGGAAAAATTGTGTTTAAAAAGATACAGATGTCCAAATTTGAATCAAAGCGTCTGGAATTAAGTATTTAAATAGAATATAAAAAATTAAGTGCACTGCACTGCTAAATGAAATAGCTAAGTAATTTTTTTGGTCGTGTGGTGAATCCGTCCAGAATGGTGCATTTTGAAGAGCTTAATTCGACTGAGCTGGAAAAATTCGACCAGGTACGCTACAGTTTAAACAATTGCTCAGTGAAGACATTAACGAAACAAACATAGATTACATAGAGTTTCTGTAAATTATTGTGATTTATAAAAGCTTTTCGAATTTACTTTATTTTGTTGCAATTAACAAACTTTGACTTGCGTTTTTTATGGATAAGCCTAATTATGTTTGCATTTGTATTTGTTACAATAAATTGATGCTTGTTTGTATGGAATCAATTTTAGTTTGTGGAACTGGCCGCAGATCTGAAATTTGACAAGGGAACTCTTCTCAGATTTCTCAAAGGTATTTACTTAATAATGCGGACTGTAGTTAAAAATACTTTTATAATAATTAAAAATTAATGAAGGTCTCAAACTTAATGACATCTCTTTTGTTTGAAACAGCTAGAAATTATGACCTCAGAAAAGCGGAGGATATGATACGAGCGGTGAGTAGCAATTAAAAAATACGTCATTTTCATTTTTATAGACTAAAGGCTAATTCCCAGGTTTCCCAATTCTCAGCTCTTGTTGCCGTTGCCACATTTCCAATTTAAAATTGAGAAATGTAATCAAGATGAAAGAAGTTATGACATCGTAGCATCTGTTGCAAAATTTTAATTTGGGAAATTTCACATTTGAATTTTACTTGCAGTCAGTCCTGTGGCGCATCGAAAACCAACAGAGATACTTTGGCTCTCCATGTGATGGATGGGGGCCACCTCCTGAAGTCCTGAATGGGGTCTTGGCTTTCTTTTGTGGATACGACTATGACGGCCGGCCAGGTACATTATGATTTTGATTATTTATATTATTTTAAAATTACAGTCTATTTTACCCCATTTGGAAACTGGGCATGTGGACGAGACCTGTACAAAATGGGCTATCAAGCAGATTGCCTGAGATTCGCCGGTGAAATGATTGAAATTGTGATGAAAATGCTGCTGGCAACTTCACACCAGAATCTGGTGGTAATTGTGGATAATGCTGGAATCACGTTTCGAAAGATTTTTTACGAGGCTCAGAATTTACAAGGAATGAATGACGTCACAAGGCTGTGCCACGAGTATGATGCAAATTATCCGGAAACGTTGCACAAGGCATATCTGATAAACAGTGAGTAAATAGTAAACAATTTCCTTCCTCAATTATAGTTAAACATTGCAATTTGGGAAGGTTCAGGTTCAAGAATCTTGATTTTGATAATAAGGTAATAACGATTTTTTATATGGTTTTCAGCACCGAAAGTATTTTACTGGGGATTCAACATCATTAAACCCTTCATTTCGCAGCGCACCCTGGACAAAATGAATTTTTTCGCAAGTGGAGATACATCGGTTGTCAGTTTCCTCCACGATAGTTTACCAATTGAGGCTATACCTCCTCTGTACGGGGGAACCGCGAAACTCCGACCGGTTTGGCCTTGGCCACACGATTCTCCAGAAAGTGCAGCAATGATAAACGGAAATGAAATTGAAATTACGCATTAATTTGATATTATTATTTATCGGTATTATTTAATACTAAAACTCACCGAGAATAAGGCGCAATTGACTGTTGGACCTGTTGAAATGCTAGCTCAAAACCTTTTAATTCATTATTTAATTTTTAAATTTTCTGTGATATCCATAAACAAAATGAGAACAAAGTAACTTATGAAAGTGAAAATGAAATTAAAATAGTCCGATTCCAACCCATAAATGTTAATACTCTTGTTTCACTTGATATTAATCAGTATTTATTTACAAAACTCTTTGTTGTGTTGTATTGTATTAATTAATTATTTAATTAATGATGTCAAGTCGACCAAGTTGTACGTGCTACCAAATTACATTTACTGCAATTATTATTATTCTTTTGAAATTATAATTCAGCTTTACTCTTTTAATAGTAATATTAAAACGCCTGAATAGTTAATCAATAATGAATTTAAGTACATAATTCTATCCATTTATTTTGGGGAAGGCAGAATCTCTTCCTGTCTGTATAGGGTTGAATGAAATACTGTCTTGTCTTATGCATCAATGCATATGATCATGAACATCGTCTTTGAGGTCAGATTACAAAGAAATGTCAAATTAGGTATGTATGTAGGTATATTTACAGATATTGTGAAAAAGGTACATAAACCAAATTACCCTTGAAAACGAAGGTGACATTTTACATGGCTTTAATAGCTAAGGTGAAAAAGTGATTTCAGGGGTAGCCAAAGTTTGAAGGCAAAAGGGTTTATTTTAGGTGAAAGTGACACTTGCTACACAATACTTGCTTTTTTGTTTCTTGGTTCGGCATACCCCGGATATTATGATTAGCTTAAAGCTATTACTGTGTCAGTCGGATAATATTATGTAGGTGATGCGATCGCTGAAGTCATGACTTTTGCCTTGAAATCCTTGCATTATTATTTTCAAGGGATAAATATGATGTAGCTAGGAAAGGTGAAAGACAACCACAGTTCATCTTATGGGTAGGTAGGTACAGACATTTTGTAAAATTCAAATGCAGGTAATGTAGGTAAAGACGATTTAAAGGTCACTTTGCTTTTTGCTGCATACTTTATTACGAATGGTTCAATGTTTTCCTAAATTTAGATGAAGGATTCTCCGTTTCAAAATATTGTTCATTACCATTGCCAACTTCGAAAAAAATTTCAGTTTGTCTCTTGGTGCCCGACAGGAAAGATCCAGCATTTTTTAACAGGCCACGTTTAGGAATAAACAGTGATTTCTAAAGATCTACAATTGCCATTTAAAACCGATTCTATTTCGGTTATAAAGTATGGCCGCACTGGACGATCTGAGTAAACAGCAAAGAGAGGCACTAGAAAAAGTAAGTTTAAATCGGAGAAAAAAATTAATTTCGGAATAATAAATTTCCTCAATTTGTTGAAATTTATTTTCCTAAAACTGCAAGATTTTTTTGTTTGAAAATTTTCAGCTTGTAGAAAAAACGAAAGATGTGGGATTTGACAGGCTGTGTCTGCTGCGATTTCTTAGGGGTTGGTAAATATTTTTTAAAGTCTATTTATAATTAACGATTTCAATTTTAAAAAATCAACCCAATCCAAATTTTTTATATAGCAAAAAGTTTTGACGTGAGAAAGGCTGAGGAAATGGTCCGCGCTGTAAGTGCATATTTTTATTTCAGTTCATCAAGATACTGATTTTGAAATAAAATTATACAATGATTATCAATGTAATTCTTTGCTAATTAGCGATTAGTCTGGAAAGAACAGCTGGACAAGAATTATTTTCACGATCGTTATGATGAATGGAAGCCACCAACGGAGGTCGCCAGTGGATTTGTTATTTACGACTGTGGCAGAAACTCATCTGGACAACCAGGTTTGAGAATAAAAAAATAAATTTCCAAAATGATTTTTATCTTTAAAATAGAGTATTTAATTGTCACTCGATTATAGTTTACTATGCCCCACTTGGTTCTTGGGTCAGTCCACGAGACATGTATCAAAAGGGGATGGAGGACGATTGCATGAGATATGTGGGCAAGTGCATGGAGCAAGTCTACCGCTTTCTGCTGACCACAAAGAAACAGAATTTCGTGTGCATTGTCGACAACATGGGCGTCACCGTGCGAAGAGCGATTTATGAAGCGCAGAATTATGCCTTTGTGAGGAACCTCATTCGCCTCTTTAGGGACTTTGAGGCGAATTTTCCTGGAACTTTGCATAAAGCCTACTTGATAAACAGTAATCAAAATATGAAATTGTAACTTTCTCTGTGAATCTTTAGACAATGGTAAATATTTTTTGTTGCTAAATTTTCGTAGCTCCGAGATCATTCTACTGGGGCTTCAACATCGTCAAACCATTCATGACAAAAACCAGCCTGGATAAAATTACCATTTTCACGAGCGACGAGAACCAGTGGCTCCCAGTCTTACATGATAATCTGCCACTGAACAACATTCCACCAAAATTCGGAGGCACATCAAACATGATTCCACTTTGGCCTACGGATGAGTCTGGACAAGGAACAGATTATGTTGAGAAAAAATAATCGGCTTTTTAAACACAAAAATTCACTTGGTTGCTTCAAAATATAAATGTAAATAGTTTTAATGTGACAATGACAAATGAAAATATTATCTCATGAGCTACAATGTTTAACAAATTATGAATAGTTTACGTGCCAAATTATCGACAATCGAAATTTGTGACTGCATGATTTTGATATCTGGATAATAAAGGATTTTATTTTTGTAAAACGGACTGTTTAAAAACATTTTTCTCCATGGCCATGAACATGCTGATGTAAATACATAAATACATGTTTACAGACCACTGCGTCATGCCATAAATTTAAATTTAAGCTTAATACGAAACGCAATAAATTACTACATATTCGGGTTTTGAGTACAAACAAATTTGCTCAGTTCGTTTGACGTAAAAAATACAGACATTAGGCAAAAGCGGTAAAAATGCGATGATTTTTTTCCTGTCTGGAACACAAAGGTATACGCGTGGATTAACAATGAATTTCAGCATGAAGCTGAAATTTCATGCTGGGTATTCACAATAACGTTTTGAATGAGTTGGATGGAGACAAAGCAGATACCGTGTTCATTTGACAGCTGGACGTGATTACTGATTGGTTAGCCTAGGACAAGTTTTGGTGAAAATGGAAAATTTTTGGCAGTAGAGAATTTAGCAGGGACATATCAAGAGGAAAACTCACTCTCACACCCTTATTTTTATTAGAATAAATCAAAATCCATTAAACCGGTCATCCACAAAGTGGCTATGCTAAAGTATTCCATAACTACAAGAATTTTTTACCGTGTGGGACTGACCAGCCAGTTATGTCATGATGCAAGTTATGCAACGATAAAATGAAGAAAGAATGAAATTCAAATTTATTTTGAACCAAACTGGTTGGCCATAGCTTGGAATTTTGGCAACTTGAACATAATAGAACAGCGTTACATGTTTAAAGATACAGCGAGTGAAGAAGTTGGCTTGAGCATTTTTGAGACGTTTTTCGACTGTCAACTGTCCACCTTACTGTACAAGTTGTACTTGTTCCTGATAAATTTATTTTGCACGTATAGATGCGTCATATTATAGAAAAATTGAATATTTGCAGACTATAGGGTCTAGTAAGCATTAATGCTATGTACAAGATATCTCCTTTAGGTACTAAATTGGAACTAGGTAAACTTCAGTGTGCGAGTACCTTCATGAAATGCAAAATGTTGCAAGCGATCAGGATGACTGATGACAATAACTGGTTAGTTATAAAAATGTTTTTGTATGTTAGTGCGCTTGCGTAGTTAGCTGACTCACCTATACTTAATTTTGCAAAATTTGGTGAGATTATGATACCTTTTTAGTGAAAAGGTTCGCAGAAGTCAACGAGCACGAGTACTGGCAAGTGCTGAAATTTGACTTGTGCAGTCCAATGACTAAAGGTTGAAGGCAAAGGCTACTGTAACTAGTGGATTTAGTTTTTGATTTGGTTTAATCAGTTTAAGTAAATATAAATTTTAACAGTTTTTTATAAATAAAATTGTTCTGAAAATGGCGTGTTTGGAGGAGCTGAATATTACAGATCGGGACAAGTTAGATCAGGTTTGTTTTAATTTAACATGTAATTTTTTTAAATTGCCCCGTGCTAAAATATTGCTGAAGAATTTCATTTTGGTACTATTTGTTCATCAGTTACTTGAAGTAACATCTAACCTGGAGTTGGACAAGGGAACGCTTTTGAGATTTCTTAAAGGTTTTTTTTAATTAAAAATACAAGTTTGAAACTCAACTTTCTAAAAAAGAAAGTTTGCTTGCAACGCAACATTTATTGAAATTGAGAAAAATTGAGTGCAAAAAGGTTTTACTGTTTGTTCTCTTACAGCTCGAAGTTATGACGTTAAGAAAGCGGAAGAGATGATTCGCTCGGTAAGAATTCTATAACAAACAATAACTCGCACCCTAATTTTCTCAATTAAAACGATCGCCATTATTAATTTACTAGTCAATTACTTGGCGAGAGGAACACGAAGACGTTTACTTTTCCAATCCCTGCGGATGTTGGCAACCAGCGCCCGAAATTCCACAGGGCTTCACTGTCTATCATTGCGGCAAGGTTGTCATTTCCGTTACACTAGCTCATGTATCATTATAAATTCACAGACGTATATTTTCCTGAATGCTTAATTGCAATTACATACAACAATTCCGTTAAGGTGTATTTACTTTTAAAGTTCATTTTTATTTAAAGCTCGTTAAACATTCAGTATAATCAATCAACAATTAACAAAATTCTACTTAGCTTTAATTAATGAACGTAAACGACAGATGCAAATAACTCGTTTGATTTAAATATCCATAGCTTACTGAATAGTAGCAAGCAAATGTGTTGCAATAAAGCGAAAATGGGAAAAATGCACTTTTTTAAAGTTAAGCGGATACGTGAGCTAGTGCAACATGAACACTGACTCAATTTTTTCTTTTTACTCACTCATTCATCAGGACTTCGAAGGTCGACCAGGTATGATACGCATAGCTACATTACATTTAATTTTATGGGTGTTCTCTGTACACGCGTACTGCACTTGCCATCGCGAAAAGCTAGTAAACCTCTTGTTTATTTACTGCAAGATACTGACCTGCATGAAAAAATATTGTCAATTGCGAAACTGGTCAGGGTTTGCTTTGCTTTTGCTTGTTTCTGCTTATTAAACAAGGAAGTGTAAATACACCCAGACATAATATTTATAAAGACACGTTTCTTTCTTGAACATGTGTGTTTGTCAATAAAATATATTTTTTATTTCAAAGTTTTCTACACTCCAATGGGGATCTGGCCATGTGGACGGGACATGTATGAAAATGGGCTACAGGCCGACATTCTAAAGTACGCAGGCATCAGCATGGACAATGTGCATAAATCCTTGTTGCCGACGAAGCACCAAAATTTTGTGAGCATTGTGGATAACGAAGGTTTAGCTGTGAGGAAGCTGCTCTATGAGATTCAAAGCTATGATCTGATGAATGACATCATCCGAATGTTTCGAGATTATGAAGCGAACTACCCTGAAACACTTCACAAAGCGTTTCTAATTAACAGTAATTAAATTTGACTTTCGTACATCATCATAAAACGTTAATGGGTTGTTAATTCTCAATTCTTGGATTGTGTCCAGCTCCAACGGTCTTTTATTGGGGATTCAATTTAGTTAAGCCTTTTCTCACAAAACGAATGCTGGAACGGATCAACTTTTTCCCTTGCAATGAGTCACAATGGCTTCCAGCTCTGCATGAAAATCTACCTCTGGATGCAATTCCGCCTAAGTTTGGGGGAACGGCGGTTATGAGACCGATTTGGCCTTGGCCGTTTGAAAATGATGGTTCAGTTAAATCAGTTGTTAAAATGGTTTGAATATATGTAGGTAATTTAATGGCGATGGTAATTTCTGTACAAGATGTGTAAATATTTTCAAAGGTGCGCAATATCTAATTTATTAAGTAAATGGAATTTGTAAGTAGTTTTGTATGTAATTATGTAATTTTTGGTAACATTTTTTGATGATATAAAACTTGATCTATAATCAGCATAATTTCACCGACCTTGCAAAATCGTTTATTCCAAGATGTTCGAAAAAGTTGTGGTGGGGTGTTCCCGGTGCAATTCTTTCTGAATGTCCTTCACAGTCACTGAGTTCAAAAAGGAGAATGCATTCCCCGAAAGTGTTCACGCTGGAAATGTTGTTCTCGAGTTCGGATGGGAAGTTTTGGCATGCCTCGTTTATATCGGTCTGATACATTTTTCCTGTCAGAGAAATTTAAATTTTGTTCAAAATTAACCTACAATTAGAAACTAAAAACTTTTCAGTCAACCACACCACAATATATGTATATAAGATAACACTACGGACCTGAATGAAAACTGTCTTCGTAGAAATCAATTTTTGCTGACACTGCAAATTCCAAAGCCAGTGCAGATAATACCAGTGACAAAGGAAAAATTGAAAAGATGGACATTTTTGCTATTTAAAAAAAGCTGAGGTTTTACAAATGTGACCAGGCAAAGATTGAGAAATGTACTAAAGCTTATTTTCCTTGGGATGTACATTCAAATATTTTGCCCATCCGACAAAATTTGTTAGCGACAAAAATTACTACATAAGCATGTGCAATAAAATCTTGGAAACTTCATAAAAAGTAAATATGCACATAGCGAATTAGTCTCATTATCATCATAATAGCAGCAATATATTTTTCTCCTTAGTTTTGCCATCACTGTGTCATTGTTCAAACAGAATGTTACTTCATAGATTTGTAGAATTTACATGAAAATAGCAATAACAAATTTAGGACAAAAAACATGAGTCATTTTGTTAAAAATGAAAGTTAACAAAAGGAGTTAATTGTACTATAATTACATGTTTATTTAAATGAGTCACTTTTCCAACCACGTCAGTTTAGTCATTAGTCAGTGAACATTTCAGTGGCGGAGTCATACGACTTGTAAATAAATAGTCATTTTGAACTGAATATTTTGGATGACCAAGACCGTCGTAATGATTTCCAAACTAATGTTTGGTTTGACTGACAACCATCGAATCAGAAGAATATTTTATGGCACACGTGTAGGTACATGAAATGAGAGATTCGTTCTATTCTAACCTCACACAGAAAGACAGAATAATGATCTGGGTGGATAGTTTTGGGTATCTTTGTTTATATAGTTGTAATAAAAATGGGTAAACAAATGTGAAGTGAAACTTTAGAGCTAAGCCGAGATGAAACCAGAGCTGAAGTACAGACTTAAAATTTTGCTTAAGATTAGCTTAGCCTCGTTGTTTCAACAAGTTGGAGTAAACAACGCATCGTTGCTCTTTCTTGTGTTTATTTCATTGATGGCCCTTTATTTTAATCTGATCCTTTTCTTGGAAAATAAATTTTGGGCTTTGGTCTACGAGCGTTGTAAAGTTGTTATGGGCTAATTCCTTTAAAACCAAAAACGCTTAAAATGAATGCTTAATAAATTGCAACCAGTAAATAGTAAAGCGATAAGTATATTATAGCAAGTTTAGAAATGTGCAAAGGAAAATAGTCATAAAAGTTTTACTGCATAGAAGAAGTAAAAATTGTTCTGAGTTGTGCATATTTTATCACTCTTGTCAATCATGGCCATTCATAGCTAGGCTCGTCGTCGGAACTTGAAACTGAAAGAACTGAAAGAAGCAGTAGCAGTATCAAAAAGTTGAGTTCCATGTCTAAATTAATATTTTATGACTTGCGAAAGCAATAATGGTCAGCGAGCTAAACTTGTCATGTCAAGCTCATAATATAAGGATTATGGAGCTACAGCTAGATTCAGCAAGCCTTAGTAGTTTAACAGAAAATTACGTGTGTGAATATGCACACGTGTATGTTTTATTATGTACTTAAGTGTTCCAATGGCAGTTTACAGGATTATGGGCAGGATAAAATCTTTCAGCTTTTAAGACATAATTATTTCATTGCACTGGATTGCATTGCACCCAACCTTTTTTCGGTGGAAGAAGACGAAAAAGCATAGGGATCAATGTTCTGAATGTTCTTTCGTGTGGAAAACATCTCATTCTCTATTCGGGTTTGCTTTATCAAATCATGGATAAGCATGTTACGTGATGTTACATGTTAGTAGAAGAAAAGGGGAATCTTATCAAGCTCAGCTTTACAAGCTTCGAATCTTCTGCTTGTAATATTTTTCTCTTTGCAATGCCTTTGCCTACCTCAACCAACTGATATTATACAATACAAAAGAAGTCCTTGAATCGAATCGAATTCTCAGTCCTTGGGGGATTTTTTTTCCTTGTTCCTGTTCAATTGAAGGGAAATGTAGAGGCAGGCAGGATGAGTTTGGTAACAGAATGCCGCTCAAACTCACTTTTGTTAGTTTTTATAAGGAAGTAAATAAAAACACTGGTGTTTTAAAATTTGGAATGTAACACTGTTCAATTTGAAAGTTTTCTTTAAAAATCAATATGCAAGACAATCAAGAAGAAATTAGTTGCCTCCTGTGTGGTGCAGCGATTGTCGTGAATGGGAATTCCATTGGAGAACAAGAACGAAAGTGCAACATATTTGCAACCCTTCTCGCCCGGTTTCTTAACTTGGACGTGCCAAATTTATTGTTACCAGAAACCACACAAGGTTTAGTGAGTGTGCATAATGAGAATCCGCTAATTTCCTGTGATGGATGCCTCCCACTGGTGGAAGCGTTTTGCGGTTTGTATCAGCAACGGAATTACCTTGATCTTCAGTTAAATTGGACTGTTCAGGAAGTTGCGGCTGTGGTGAAGGAAAAGGAGGGAAAACAAGAGGAGAAATTTTCTGAGATAAAATGGAGGTTCAGGAAGGAGGTTTTAAAGAAAGGTTAATTTTTTACAAATATATTGAAAATCTTTAAATAATTTTAACGGCTCCAGTTTTGTATTTTTCAAGTATGTGAGTGAAATTTTGTACTTTTTTTTATTATATAGCCGACATACGAAAGAAAAATACTTTTCCAAAATTGGAAAATGTGCTCAGTTCCAGCGAAGAGCTCCTGGCGAAAGCTAACCAAATCAGTTCAACAACCCGTGAAGTTTCCGAAACGGAAAATGATGACGAAATGGAAAATAAAGACGATGACAATGCAAATTGTAGCAGCAATGAAAATAAAGCAACTGCCATTTCTAGCGATGAAGAATCATTAGTTCCTATTCGCGGTTGGTGCCCGCTCTGCCACAGATCGTTTTTCTCCCGCTACGTTTACGACGAGCATATGAAGCTGCATGAAACCAAAAAGAGAAAAATGTCAAGACTGAACAAATTATTCAATAAGCGACGGAGGCGTCGGAACCAGAGATATAACATGCTTAATAATCAGTTTGGAAACAAAGTTTTTCCGCAAAAATTGGATCATGATGATAGCAAAGATGTTGACAACAATACTATGGTTGAAAATTTGGCGTGGGATAAGGACTCAAACAATGTTGAAAAGGAAAATGAGAATCAAACAGAATTCATTTGCTCGGATATGGTGAACGAGGAGAAAGTTTCCAGTTTATTTGCATGTACATTCTGCGACTGGAAATGCGCCTCCCCCGGTGAATTGGAGACTCACATTAGAGGTCATACAGAGGAAACGGCCTTCATTTGCAGAGTCTGTCACCACTCGTTTGGAGTAAAGTTGGAGTTAAAGGAACACAAGAAACATCATCATGGTCAAGATGATGACCAAAAATCTCATCAGCAACGGGAAAAAGAAAGTGATGCAGAAACTGAGAAAATTAACGGCGACGAATCAATTGGTGGAACTGGTACTAACGAAGAAGTTCGCAAACCCCTGAAGCTTGTTTTGAAAATAAACAGTAATGATACGAAGGAAATGGAGGCGCAGTTTAGATGCAAATTCTGTCCAAAGTGGTACAAAAAGAAGAGGAAACTGATTCGTCATTTTATTCGTCACCATTCTGTAAATAAGAAACCAAATTCTGACCAAATGTAGATTGACGACTGCAACTGAAATGCGTTATTCAGTCATTTAGATCGTCCACTACAATAGAAATAAATTACATTTTATGTCAATTAGAGCAAATTGTTTGTTAATTATGCTCGAATTGTTACCAACCGAAAAGCAAAATTGTCAATAATATTGATCTTTTTTACAACTTTTTCATACTTATAATAATATACTTGCATGCTTAATTATTTTTACTGGAGAAAACGTCGAGCCAAAAATAGTCGAATTTGGCAGGGAAAATTAAATTTGGTAGTTTTACATGGTGTAAAATTTTGAATTAGTGAAAATTGATTATACCATGTGTTATATTTAATGCAATAATATTATTTCTTAAGTCAGCAAGCAGTCCGTGAAAATATCTTAAAGTATCTCCATGTGTGAATTAATTTTTTAGTCGAACAAAAATTGCTCAGATATGACAGATAATTTATAATTATGTTAATTTATTCATATTTATACCAAAATAGTACGAAAGAATACTTTTTATAATTTTGCAAAGTTTATCAATCTCATAATTACACTTAATCACAAGGAAACGAATAATATTAAAAGTTCAAAATTGTATTTATACTGTTATTGATATTTTTTGTAGATTTTAATAAGCTAGTGAAAACTCCAAAAACTTGAACGCTCTATGAAATCTACCGGTGATGATATTTAATTGTAATTTTAATGATCTTAAACCAGGGATTTCACGAATTTTGTCTTTAATTGCAATAATTGTTTCATGTCTGATGGTGTGCAATAAATATGCTTTGAGTTTTTATAGAGCAATGTAATGTGTAAGATATCAAGAGGAGAACCAAATTGTATGTAATTGTATTTGTTGATAATATGCACCCATCCTTTTTTACTTTGTGTGGTTTTGATATCTCAAAATAATTGCAAAATTTCTTTTTTAATATGCTACACATTCTAATAGATAGTTTAAAAAATTTATGTATCAGCCTTAGTTACCAATAAAAACCAAAATACAATCGTTTATTTACATTCAGTTCTTCCCACACATTCGGTTTAATGAATACTGCTATGAAACTAAAGCTAAAGTCTGTGCTTAATCTTTTCTCACAAATGATGTAATTTTAGCAGGTTTGATTGCAAAAAATTATAAAATGAGTAACCTTGAAATATGAATCGTATGAGAAGAGCAGAACTTGTATCAGAGAAAGGATTTCTCAACAATCAAAACATTACTTAACGACTTAAAAGTCATTGAAAATTGCAATGCGTCACGCATCATAAACCATGTATTATGTGTCCAGGAAAGGCATGAACCATGGGAAAAGAAAAAGTAAAAACATGAAAACTGAAGGATAATTATGAAACTAGCAAATCTATCGATTTGGTTTAACTGCTATAATATTTTCAGCTGTCTAAGGTTATTGGGTACAAAAACATTTTTTGTATCTTGTTAAATCTTGCATTACCAATGAAGTCAATTGGTCAGTTTATTCTTTTAAAAACCGAGAAGAAAATGAATAACTTTACACGTCTCAAACTGTCTTAAAATCCTTCTTTAGCCACAAAAATTGCTATTGTTTTTTTAGAATCGTAGTCCTGAAGAAGAACCCAGTTAAGATTCGAAAGCCAGACCATGTCCAAGTATTAAAATAAATAATATTGAAATGTACCCTTCATTCTTAGAGTTAAATATTCGAAGTTGAGTTTGTGAGAAATTCCTTCAACATGTGCGTCATAAAGACTTTCTGATGGGATGTTTTGGTTAATCATAGTTTTTATTCTGTTTTTTACTCGACTTTCTAAATTAGTTTGGTTCAATTTTTTTCATATCTATTAGGTATGTATAAACTATTTTCCCCTTTGTTTGTCCATCAAAAGTCTTGACGCCCAAGGAAAACGGTATTGTAAGCGACCTGTTTTCTTCAAACTCTCCACGGAGTTCGATTGTCGCGCAGCTCGTCATCAGTGGTCACATGTGGATAGTGGTCAATGAAATCTGTATAGGACAACACACTTTGGCCCTCAAATCAAACAATGTCAATGGAAGTCAACTAGTTTTTGATAGAGCAGTGAATGTGCAAGATGAGCAAAACAAAACGTATTATACTGTATTGATAATATACACCATGCACCATGTACCAATATTTAGCTAACGTTAAAAGCCCAGAAACCGGTCTTATATTATACTTACAATGAGTCCTTCCCACGCACTCGGTTCATGAATAATGCAAACGTTACCGAATCAACAACTAAATTGTCTGATTAATTTCTTCTAATGATGTAATTTTAGCACGTGTGATTGAAATGATGCGTTATGATTTCCTTTCGTACGGAAAAGGACTATTATAAAATAAATAACCTTGAAACGAGATCATTTGAGAAACTCAGAACTAGTGCCAGAAAAAGAATTTCTCAACAATCACAACAATTACCTAACAACGTAAAACTAAATTCATTGATGATTTTAATGCATGGCGTAGATATGAGCGTGGTCATAAAATGACATTGAATCGATCACGGGCACAAACTATGACAAATGATGGTGGAAGCGAACCCGACTGAGTACAAATCAATTGAAGAAAAATTAGTTTTCGGCTTTATGAAACAACTTCTGATTGTTGTAATTCCACTCCATGAGAGTCTAATGAAGAACTTGTCGTATTTTTGAAATAACTTTTGTAACAAAAGTTTATATTACTCCAAGCTTTTTCCTAAATTACAATTGATACATATTGCTCACTTTCCTGCAAAAAATCTAGAAACTATACAATTTGAAAACATAATCAATCTTTGTTACTGTTGGATATGAAGTTGGAAACAATACAATGTGTATCGTAGAAAGCCATGAACCATGGGAAAGAACAAACATGAAAACTCAATGATACTAATAGACATAAAATTCGCAAACGTTTGAATAAAAAGTGGTTTCTAATATTGTTTTAACTATGTGGGATCATCGAGAACAAATATGTTTTTATGTAGTTTCCAGCCCCTAAACTTGAAGAGCTTGGTAAATCTTGCGTTCCCAATGAACCCGCATGATTTCAGTGGTTTATCCTTTAAAACACCGCGAACAAAAAAGAAGTTTAGTTCGAAGTTGAGTTTTTAAGAAAAGGTTTTCTATGTGCGTCATAAGATATTATTGTGAAAAGACCTTTCGGTTAATCATGGCTTTTATGCTATTTATAATCGATTTCCAAATTATTTTAGTCCTAATTATTCCAATGTCTATATTTCAATTTTCACTTAAAAGATTGTCTCTTATTGTTTGAAAATTTTGACGCCCAAAGAAACGTTTTTGTAAGTGACCTATTTTCTTCAAACTCTCCACGCAGTTCGATTGTCGCGCAACTCGTCATCAGTGGTCACATGTACGTGAATGATATGAGGAAGTTGGGACAACAATCTTTGGCCCTCAAACCGGACAATATCAATGGAAATTTTCCGTATCCAGAGTTTAGACAGTTGACAGTGTATCAAAAAATGGTGTGGGTATTATTTCTGGACATATGACCCCAGTTTCTGGATTGATAACTATATCAGAAATTATCCCCAGTGTAACATGGAAAATAAAATAGTGACATATCTGGACGACGTCCGCGATAGAATGGAATATCTTGTAAATCAGAAATTTCATGGAGATATAAGACTCTGGGAAATGTTTGTGGTTAATAAATACATTGATGAAGAGTTTCATCACTGCAGCTACAACAGAACTGCCGCATCGTACAAAACTCTCATTTTTATCCGGATAATCCTGAATCCTAAAAGTTATTAAAATCAGTTAATTTCGTTTTTACTATTGGAGCGCTATTGCTTCGTATTGATGTTTCTTCAGAAATCGGTAATTCTTTTCATACATTATTATAAACATTATAATTTAAATAAAATGATCCCCATTTCATAATGAAATCTAATAATAAGTCCTAGGAAGTAACGACGGCGAATGTTTAAGATATTTGTTTGCATTCTTTTATAAACGCTTCTAATGTAAGTCATGTACAATTGCAATATTGCAAATATCTACTTACGATGATGAAATGCCCCCAAGTGTTAAACAGTAAACACAGCTTGACTTGAGCTTATTATTAAAAAATCTTTCATCATAAAATACGAATTATCGTCCTAGTCGCAGGATACCATAGCCAAGCACTTTGTCATAAACATTATTTTTTTCAAATGTCAAGGTCGTAAATATTTTAAAAATTCCTTATGGGATTTAACATGAAGAAATTAATAAATGAAAAGGGGCACTGCACCGGTATTAGATTAGAGTTTATTGGTGAACGTCACGTGGCCAGCAGGACAACTCCAAGGATAAATATTTGTGTAGATTGTACAAATGCAGAATGTTAATTTGTTCGCATTCTTCGTTGCGCTTCAACGCTTTTATGGTAGGTGAAGAAGAATTGCGAATATCTAAATAGGTTAAGTTCAATCATACGTTACCATAAAACAAAATAACCTTGAATTGCAATTGGGCAATTCGCAGTGACGCCGTTGCTAGCTTGTTTGATTAGTTAAAACTGGACAACCAGATTCTGGTTACCAGAAGATCGTTTAAGAGAATTGTAGAAAAATCAATGCCGACTTTTCCCAACCATAACACATAACATAATACAAGCTTAATGATACAATTACTCAAGCAACGATATCAGGTTTCAGGTAATTGATGAACGTGATGTGGCCAGCAGGACAAGGCCAAGGATAAAGATTCGTCTAGGCACTATAACCATAAACAAATAAAATGCAAACTAACCTTTCCCAGTTAATACATTACATCACGCTAAGTGTGGTTTTGTGGAGCGTGTGAAAGTACAGACATAATTTATTTCTAACAGAAGAAAACTTATACCATTTTAATACTAATGGAAAGCGGTGACTTACCAACACCAAAGCTTTTCAATTAAAATAAGCTTATGAAAGTTTTACAATGTTTTCATACAGCACATAAACTATACAAACTGCGGCAATTTGTCCGTACCCATTGAACTTTCTTCTATTTCCCATAACCTTGTACCTCACTTAATAGGTTTTTGTGGTATTTAGAGAAGAATATTATGGAGAAGGAAAAAATTTGAAAATTTATAGACTGGAAGATAATTGGATACAGAATTATTCTAATGCTATTTGTTTCAATATTGTATTTATAAGTAGTATGAGATACATTTTTATTTTAGTTAATCCGCCGTGCTCGGCAAATCCACTGGATTGATTTTGGTGCAAATGATACGAGTATAAAAGTCAGCTCAATATCCTAACCTCGGAGAATTTTTTGTTTCCATCATGGATGTCAAAGAAATTTGCATGGAAATTTTTTGGTTGACTTCCGCTCTCCTTGTTTTATTAATATGTCTCCCAATTTTAATCTTGGCAGTTCCTATGTTTACATTTCAATTTTTCGTGAGGAAATTGGCTTCCATAGTACACCCAGAACTTGAGAAAATGTTGTCGGCACAAGCAAACACATTTGCAGGCGATCTTCTTTCACCAAATATTCCACGGAGTACCATTGTTATTCAACTCGTGATTGGTGGTTGCGTGCGCGTCAAGGACATCCGGAAGCTGGGACAGCAAGCTTTAATCCTCCAGACAGAGAAAGACAGTGGGAATATTGCGTATCCGGAATTCAGGCAGTATGTTGAAAAATGGTGCGGCTATCATTTTTGGAAAAGCGATTCTACTTTTGAAATAGCTAATCACATAAAGGAATACAAAAATTTACAAAATGCCAAATCAGTAACAGACGACAACATCCGTGATATAATGGAATGTCTGTTAAACCAGAAGTTCGCTGTTGGAAGGAGCCCATGGGAAATGTTGGTGGTGAATAATTACAATAATCAAGATTTGTCTGAATGCAGATATGACCGCAGCGCTGCATCTTTTAAGACAGTGCTTTTCATCCGCTTTCACCCCACACTATGTCAGGGATGGGATTTCTTTCAATCCATGCTTTCGAGTAGCCAAGCTAAACAAACTCTTTACGTACCAAACCAGGAAAAAGGAAATTTATTCTCACTTATTCGCACATCGCCTCACATGGTACTAAACTCCCAATTTTCCAATTTCTATATACGTGGTTCACAAAGAAATGGGAGGATGAGTCCAGACTCAAAGAAACTGTGGAGACAAAACTACAGCAGAAGTGGAAAGATTCCAATTCAAATTATCAAAGAGATTCAAACTGAGTTCGACGTTGCTTTCTCCAGTATTCTTCTATGTGCAGTTTCCTCCAGCCTTGTAAAGATTATGCAAAGTAAAGGAAAATTCTCCAGTGATAAACAGGATGCACGTTTTCTTTTCCCATTCAACAAATTCCATATCAGCCCTGCTCTAAATGGACATACAAATTCTGTTGTGAAACTTCTGGACTACGACGGTTGTTTTAAGAAGATGACGAAAACTTTGGCGATGAAACATATTGCTCCAGCCTTACTGTTCCTGTATCGACAGTTTCCCTCACTCATCAGCTTAAAGTTGTTCAAGAATCAAAATGTCATTGGCAACTATCCGGTAGATTATAACAAGAGCAAATTCAGACTAGGGAGTGAGTTGTGCCAAGTCGAGTCGGTTGACTCTATTTCTGGAGCATTTTCAGACGAAACAGGTACTAGAAAAAGATTATCTCATCTCAAACTTCATAGATACCCATTTGTATTTAATCAACCAATAATAATAAATGTTAAAATAATGTAACAATTGTTTTTGAAACAGGTGTCGCAATTTCCGCCGTCACATATGAAAAGCATCTACAAATGGGTGTTGCAGTGGATGCTGGGCTGTTGTCGAGAAAAGAAGTGGATCAGTTGATGAAACTGATACAGGATGAATTAGAATGTTTGCATGAATTTGTTTTTAAATCCAGAAAATCTAAATTATTTTTTACTGATATACCCAAAATTATTGTAACAGAAGTTTAACAGTACAGTAAAGTAAAAGAAGAAACAGTTAGTACTTTGTAAATTTTTAAAAAATTTCAATATGTTATTCACCCCGACATGATGAATCCAATGGTTCCAGTCCCAGGTTCTTATGGATTTTATAGGAATTTAGAGGTTACAGGGGCTAAATGAGATATCTCACAGTTATTGCATATCTCATGGTCGACATCATAGAAGACCTTAGAAATAAAGGTGCAATCATTCATTCCTTGTAAATATTGTAAATACTACAGATAGTTAACGAGTTTAATAAAAATGATACTCACTTAGTTGGCCACTGTCTACTGACAGCACTCATGTCTCCTGTTAAGGTCGTATTGATTTATTCACGACTTATATTTTATTATTATGGAGTTCATGTAAGCATTTGTAGGCTTCGATAAATACAAGATGTGTTCACAAAAAAGCACGTGAAGTTTTCTGGTGGAAGTGGAATCCAGTTTACAAAATTTAGTCGGATTATCCTAGCTTAATATAAAAATTGGAAGGCACCAGATGTAAATCCCCCGGCGTCTTGGCCAATTGCTGAAATTACCTTTTCGGGGCAAACTGCTTTTTGCGTCTCTTACCTCCGTCTCACACGGATGTGATCTTTCAATATTTTCAGACGGTTTCTTTGTAAATAATACAACTACCAGTAATATTATATCACATTATACGTATATGTCGGTAAGTCTATCAGAATTATCCTTTTACAAATGAAGTGCATATAGGCTTTCCTGACTGCGTTAAACCCAATTGCGTAATTGAACTATGAATATATTAAATTGCTAAGAGGAGTAATAACTTTTAATACTATATAGCAATTAACACGTAGCGCTTTTCCTTGTATTTGGCAACATTGATGCTTATCAGTGCTCGCCATTTTTTAGAATTGTTTGCATTTGCTGTTAATGATGCAAAACGGCGTTCTTTTGAATTCCTAAGAGATTGTAAAGATAAAGGCATTTAAGCAATCACGGATTTATTACTTAATTTACCATTAATATAATTTTTTTCTGACTTGATAATCTGCCCCAGCATTGGTTTATAAGTTGACGGTTAACTGTTGACTATTATACAGAATGATGAAAACGTGTACATATAGCGATATGAGAGAATACGAGAGAACAAAATTAATGCATGTTTGCATAATATTTGGTTTTTGTCATGAAATAAAAATACTAAGTATTTTACAACCGGAATTGGTCATTTAGCACTTAAACTGTTTACAATCTGTGAAAATTGAGCCTGAATCGGATAAGCTTTTCCGTTCTCCGGATTGTACGCATAAACAAATATAAAAATGCTGATATGTAGTATATATATAAATAAGTAGATCACACCTAACATATTTATTCCATTACATTTCTGGCCGAGCGACGAAACAAAATCTCGTTTATCTGACATCTAATTGGTATAATTATCAAATATGTTGCCGTTGCTGCACAATAAAAATTCTCCTCAAACATTTAACCTCGCCACCGCTTTTCGAGTGGCGTGTTTACTGTGCCTGGCCCTTGCCTGCAGTGCTACCAGTACCAATGGCACCGAAATTGATATTTTTCAGTTAGACTTTGGAACCGATGACTACAATTCAAGACTAGTTAGATACACAGGTTGAATTAGTCGTTTATTCCAATTATTTATTTGTATTTATTTTATTGTTAACGTTTTACGTTTATTTCTAAAAATCTACAGACCCAAATGTTTGGTACACGCCATTATGGAAAGCATGCGGTATAGACAGAGCTGGAGTTTGTGTTCGAAGGTAAAACCAACCACGCATTTTATTATTAATGTTTAGTAATATTTTTTTACTATAATTTTCAAAATATTTGTAGAGCAACATGTGGAAAAACAGGAGGCGCTGTTAATGCACTTTGTGCATATGGAATGGGTGAATGTTGCAACTGTGAGTAACTGTACAACAAAAATAAATGTTTTTATCCATGGCATACTAAAAATTTGTTGTTGATTTTAGATATGCAAAGATGCAACTCTTACCGAAATATTGTTGATGTGGATCAATTAGTAACATCGCTTGAAACTCCTTATCCAGCGACAGCTCCATGTTCATTTAGATTTCGCCAGGTACGAAATACTAGCTTAAAATTAGAAGATATATATTTGAAATAAATTAATTTTTTACGCCGATTTGTCTCACGAATTACGATTAAGCAACCTAACATTTGCCAAATTAAACTGGAATTTGTTGCCTACACAAGCACAAGTGCTAACGCTGAGGGAGTTTGTGATAAGGATACATTTCGAGTTTCAAATACTATCACTGTGGAAGATTTTACAACGTGTGGCATACTCAACGGACAACACAGTAAATGCAAAATATATTTCGATATTATTTTGTCGTATTATTTACATGTTACTTTCCCTCATGACTAAAGTTTAATTAAAATTATATCTTTTTACTAGTGTATCTCACTTTCGGCTATCAAGACTCAATTGAAGTTATCCCTAATCTGAAAAATAATTTATCGTTTTATAAAATTATTGCGAGAAGGATTCCCTGCAACTCAATTGAAAGAGGTGCAATTGATTTAACCGCAATATACTTTTCATATTCAATTACAGTAAGATCAATAAGTGATGTTTTAATTCATTATAGCACCGGATTATTGTCTGCAATATTTTACAAAAGAAAGCAATATTGTAAAAAGCTTTGATTTTCCAGTGCAGCAACAGAACCGTCAACGATATACAGTTTGTGTACGACCAGAAATGAGAAGCAAGAAAATTACGGTAAAGTAGTATTTTTATATAATATAATAAAAATTCGTACGTTTATATAAACATTTAAACATGCAATTCAACCGTAGAGGAGACCTTGCATGGGAGAACAAAATGCATTCGACATCGTCACAGTGGTCCATCCACTGCCGATAACTCTGCCATGTGTTACAGACTGGATTCAATTTAAGGGCGGGGATAAAATGTGCCTACCGTTTGCACAAATAAGTTGTATGAAAAGAGCGAGATGTCTTATGTATATTTTCGGTGGAAATTGTTTATGAAAATGGGAAATATTGTTCTGAAATGGTACTTTTTAATTTAATCAGCAAGGTGGAAACCCTACGAGTTCGTGGTGAATTTTGACGAGAGAGAATTTCCTGACGCACCTGTTGAATTTCCCGTTCCGTTTGATCCGGTGGATTGCGAAGCCACATGTTCGGCTTACAATGTAGCGGGTGTAATGACATGCGCTTGCTCGACGGACTCTGAAAGTTGTATTTGTGTAGTAACACCATTCCCGTCTTCAGTAATGCCCCTGCCTGATGTGGATAATGTAGGGTTTTGTCTAGAGTATTCCCAGCAATAAAAATATTAGTATAATTATTTGTTTAATGTAAGGAGTTATGATATTGGCTTCACAAAATCAATTTGAAACCAAATACGTATTAATAAGTCTGATTATTTTTTTGTTGACTTGATTTGATTTTTTGGATAAAAAGCAAATTACCGGCCTTGTGATTTAATTACGTTTTATGGAGCTGATTGCAACAAGTTAATACAATACGCCATAATTGGTTTACACTTTAATTTTTGGGTTTTAGTCATATAGGTAGCCTCTTTGGCTGCATCAGCAAAAGTAACAACAATCAGAACAACGTTCAGGTTGGATTATTGGACAATTGCACTATTACATGAAATGATATATATATGCAGCTGTAATAAATAATATGAATTACCGATGATCAAATCGACATAACAAAATTGTCTCAACAATACCAAATTAAACTTTTAATGTAAAGCAAACTAAAATGTTGACATTACAAACTAGTCAACCCAACATAATTTTATCTTATTATTACTGCCAATTTAAATTTGTCAGCATTTAAAAAATTGATATACACATAATATTCAAATTACTCGCAATTTGAGCAACCCTCAGAATATTTAAGTCAAACACTTAACCTTATAACTTATAACAACACATAAGCATTTAATATTCACACATACAATCAAAACGGTAGCCGTTTATTATTATATTATGACATTACTTATTTAGTAAAATCGTTAAACAGCAAGAACGCAATTAATACACTGAATAGTCAAGGAATACAGAAAGTCGGTTCGAGTGGACTTGTTGAAGGAACCCATTGTACCATAGGGAATTTGAATTATCTTGGTCGACCTTATTTTTCTCGAATAAAATTGCCTTTCAACACTTGTCCATTTTAGAGATTGCTGGTCACAATAATATTTCCATTTTATTTCAATACAGAGACTGGCTTGGTCAATTGCAACAACCAAAATTAAAATGAAATAAACTACTACAACGGCAACTAAAGTAATCATAACTATCATTGAATACAGTAACAGCGGAATAGCTCTTATCATTCTGACCACCGTTGTGACTCCTGTTAAAATGAAAGCATAAATACAACCAAGCCATACACACAATAAAATTCCGATGAAATACCCGAATG
>VYYJ01002080.1:0-24105 GCA_021029165.1 Cyphoderus albinus | reverse complement strand
CTCTTCAATTTCAATTTTCATGTCGTGTCATAACAGAAATGAATTCGTATTCATAACAGATCGCCCGCTTAATTCTCAGTTTCCCCATTTGCGACTTTTGTGTTCGACTTTGACTTTGACCCGCGCCGGTTCAGTCTCGAGTCTCAATCTCAATGAGAGACTCTGAGTCAGAGTCAGATGCTGAGTATTGCTGAGTTCGAGTTTGATGTTGTTGGTCTTTTAATCGGTTCGTCAATTCAAGTCATCCAGTGGTTTTTTGATTTGCAATTAAATTGCAGTTCGCAACATAATTTTGTGATAACATAATTTGAAATTTTGAAGTGATAAATCTAATCCAAATCAAAGTTGCAAGTAGTGTCATGATTTTTTTTAAAAATACGTGGGTTCTGCATGTTTTTGTTGTTATTTTTATAGCTTTCGCATGACCTTTTCAAGCACCTTGAGCTGAACGATCTCCTACGCCTGCGGAGGGTTTGCAAATCAATGAAGACATTGGCTAATGACAGTATAAGGCTTCATAGGAAGTGTAAAAAGAACACTCCATTTGAAATTTTCGTTGGAGAAAAGCGTGAACTGGAAGCGCAACTAAGGCAAGCGGGGGAGTGGAAGTGGTTAATACACTGGAAAAATCTGTTCGAGAAGGACAGTATCCGTGCATTCCTGGAAAAATATGGAAATCAAGTAGAAGAGTTGAAAATTGTCTGGATGTCAGCTCCTCTGGAGCCAGAGGAACTGCACTTTTATGAATCACTCACAAGCTTGAAACGCCTGACGGTTATGTTGATCGTTCTGCAGGAAATTTTTCATTAACAACTTGACACGAACCTCGGAGCCGAAAATGCTTATAATCATTTCCAGTATGTTCACCTCAACCCGGAATGTCATATTTGCAACGGACGTGTTGCGAGCCGTTAATATGCGGCGTTTAAAAAAGTTAGTGCGCAATAAATGTAAAAGTCAATTCATTTTATTTTATATCTACTGATCCTTTTATTCCCCCCGTCCCCTCTTCATTTTTATTTTTTCCACCGTACAGATTATGCTACGCGCTATCTGAATCTGACAAAGAGATTTGCACCCAAACCTCCGTCTCTGCTGCTTGTGCCTTTGCAATAAATTTTACATTTCCCTGTTTGGTGGCGTTGTCTTCGGATTCGATCCGAAAGATCAGGGAGAAAATGTCAACGCTGCACTCAAGTCAATAAATTTTGGTAGCGATCGATGAATGGTCATTTCGCAGCATAATGATTTTTTCGGGTAACTAGAAATGTGGATGGCTGCTTATGACAACTAAGAAGAATTACAGAGATTTAAAAGTCATTTAATAGGTAGACGCGACAAAATTACGCATAAATGCATTTGTACATATAAGTAATACAGTTAGAAAACACATTAAAATAGATGAAAGCGTAAATAAAAGCACAATCCATGAATTCTCTTGTGCTCAATTTCCCTATTTAAAACATTTCTTATTTCAAGAATATGAAAACCACGAGTGAAATATTTAATCAAACTTTAGTTTTATGTTGTATGAAATTACATGTTATTAAACCCTTCTTTAACTTTCTGTTTCAGTTTGGTTGGTGGAGGTGAGAGAACAAACCAAGAGCATGATAATAGGTAAACGGGAATCAAGAAATAACGTTATTTTCCAGAATATTCTCCAATATTTATTTTATCTATTATAGAAAAAAGTCTCTCGAAGTTTTGCAATTGCACATCTCATCTCGAGTTGAATAAAGAGAATTTATACCTCAGCACTAAAAGGGAGCAAGCGAGACCAAGATGATGGGGTCGAGTTAGCCATTAGTAAACCACTAAAAAGAGATTTTATTTCCCATTCTTGTCATTGTGATCGAACCATGTGATCCGTTTTTATTCAATATTCAATGGCCATCTAATCACTCACCACCAGTCAGCAAACAACCTCATATTTCCATGAATTTAATAATGAGTGGAAAATATATTATTCTAAAAACTTTCATTCGCCCAAAGTTACTAACAATTGACACTCGTGTCATTCTTATTACTTAACGTTTTCAAAACTATAATTATAATAATAATAGCTTCCAGCATATGTATTTAATAACTTCTAAGTTAGCAATAGTATATTATGGTATTTACATTAAATGTGAACTGCAATTTCAAGACCAATTCGTCAATTACGTAATTAGCACCAGTTGTCTAGCACTCACGTTGGGACAAGAACATTTAAATAATTTGCAAAGCTTTAAATAAAACTTTTTATTATTCGAATGCAACAATTATGGTTTAGTTTTTACTCAATACTGCATACTACTAACATATTTATATATTTGATATTTAAAATAAAATTCTATGAATTTAACAAAAATCCATTGATGTACGTAAATATTTATAATTATAACAGTTTCTTAAAATATCAAAGAAATTGAGGAGCTATGAAGTTGACTGGATTCAACGTCAACATACTTTTCCACATGACAAAGGAACAGCGTTTTTTGATCATTCCCGTTTTTATTTTTATAAAATACCAAACTTACCTTTTCTTTCCCTTTATTAGACATGGCTTGTTTTGTAGCCACTTCTCGTGTTCAAAGAATGATTGAAAAATGAATGAAACGAAAGAAGGTTTATGAATGAATCGGAATGAATACCTACTTCAACTTCGCTTCTATACGACAATTCATTAATTCAACAAAAGTCTTCTTTAAGCAGCTCATTGTATCTGTCCTCCTTAAATACCTTTCCTTAAATAAAGAAAGGCCATTACATTACACAACAACTCCCATCATCATCGATTCAATTCAATCCCATTGTGTTAAAAAAAAGCTTTGATATTATATAACTTCCACAACTGGGTGGAACTAATCAATACTTTAGTGTCGTCAAGTCAAGTAGGCCCTTCACTCACTGAAAAGTTTCACTCTCCAGTCAATCCACGGTGCCCACTGTTTTTTTGAAGGGCCTCCTTTTCAATTCCATTTTTTCTACATGGGGTAGGAATAGAAGTGTTTCCGTTTTTGGCTAACTCCAAAGAATAACCCCAACAAAGGGTTGCGTTGCCCGTTTCATTTTAAAGAAAAGCTAATTTTTCAACGAAAGGCTGGCAATCATTTTACTTTACTAACGTTACGATGAAACATTTTTTTGCAGGCTGCTACAACCATCCTTTATATTTATATGACATGGCTCGCAAACTCAATCTTCGCTGTATCCACAGATTATGTCAAAAACTGCCTTTGTTCCATTTTTCCTACTCACCTACACATTTCTCAGGGTAAGTGTGATTTCAATTCAGCTCCAGAAAAAGCAGAGACATCATTTATACTTTGACATTTTACTGTGTAAAAACCTCATCGTTCAAATGTGACTGGAAAAGTAAGTGACGAAATGCTCCCCACGGTGAGTATTTTCAATATTTTGATTTTTTCCCCAAAAATGTTTTGCAATAATGAATGGATGTTGATGATGACGATCACGAACAAGACATCCGTTTGCTTTACTTGAAAATAAAAACGGAAGTGGACAATAAAATATACAAGTTTTATGTAAGGCGTTCTATGTAATGTAAAATGTTTTGTTCATTGAAACTGTTTTTATTCTATTTGGAAGGTTCACGCAACATCAACATTTCAGATCGCTAGAAAATGACATTCCAGCGGGCAGCAGGAAAATAAATATTCTAAAGCTTAGTTCTATGTAGAGTAAAGTTGGAGCGCGTAAGTTTCTGCTTAAATCGAACTTCATTCTGTAACAAGCGTCAACCTTTTTGTTCGCCATAAAATAGATAATTGGTGGATGAATGCAACTACGTCATCATTCATCATCGTTTCATTATTGTTATAATTTTTATATTTCCAAAGAAGAAAAAGATTCTTCAGAGCTCAGATTTCTCTAGAATCAGTTTTGGGCTATTAAAAATATCAGTCAACTATCGTGATCATTTATCATCAGCTCATTACTTATTTTGTTCCTCTACGTATTCAGATTTATCGTTTTCACTTAATTGCTTCAAATTAAAGTCAATTAAGCGCACATACACAACTCCGTGTCAATTTTCGTTCATTCTTAACGTGTAAATACTATACATACAATATTCAGTTGACTTTTATAATGTCGCACAATGCCCCAGTAAAAGTTCAATTCCAAAATTTTAGTAATGTAACAACACTATATAATAACACTTGGAGAAAATGACGAACTCACAGCACTGCCACAGCCATTAAAACGGACTGCTGTAATAAAATGGGTAAAATTAAAGTAGAGGAAGAGCGGCTGGCTTAGTTGATGCATGTGGCGTGGTGTTGAAAGGAATTGTCATTTGAATCATTTGTATACTGACAACAAGCTTTTTCGGAGGTACTTGCGGTGAATTATAGGATTTTCAAATTGGATTTGTGGTTTAAGTCACTGTGATAATGTCCTGATCATGATCATCTCGTTTCTTTTTTCCCATTCCCGCATTACATTTTCCATTTATCCCTCATCACGGTGAACACGGACAAGCTAAAGTTGCCATTCCCCATTCATTCTAAATGACACCGAGCTGTGTGTATTAATAGGAATAGTTGAATCCATACTTCTTGTAAATGGGCGATGGAAATGAAATAAATGAAATGAATCGATGTCTGTTTACGTTGTAAAATCTAACTGGAAATCACAACAGTGTTTCACTCCGAACATGTTTCGTTTGCCTCTTATTGTATCTACTTAACTTATATTCATTAAGCATTTTTCCTATCGAAGAAGGAAAGGGGCCGCAAACGGGCCAAGCCTTGCTCCGCTCTTCCATGCTGCTGCTCTTCTTCAAGGGCCTTTTCCCAACAGCTTTCATTATTCATCTCAACCTTTTTTGTCATCGCTATTGTCACTGGACGGGGAGGCAGGGAGCGAGAAGGAAAAGTTTTGTATCGGTCCCTCGCGTTTAGCAAAAGTCGTCATTGTGATGCAGTTGAAAGTTAAGTATTCTTGTATATGACTGAAATAATGTGATGTGGGCACTGAGCACAAGGCATAAGATCGCTCAAGTGGCCTGGCCCAGAATCAACTGAAATGAAACCCTCGTGTATTTCGATGCTCACTTGGAAAAATAACAACAAACATTGTGGGCCTTTTTGATACTCTGCCTGGCTAAAAAGTGACTTTTGCTCGTATAATGGATCTTTATTGTCATTGAAGGCACAATAATACCGATATCAGAGATGTGAGAAGTTAAAAGTCGGCAAGGCAAGGAATGCAAGTGGTAACAGGAGTATGTAAGTAGCAAGCACTTCATCATTCATCTAGGGTAATATCAAATGGACCCTTTTGGTTTTTTTGTTCTGCTCAAGTACCCTCGCATTTAAGTAGTTTAAGCTCTGTGTAAAGAGCTCTCAGTTGTGGTCTGACCTGCTAAGCCTCTTATCGGATTACATTTCATTTGACATCGCTTACCTTGTTAGCCACCACTTTTATTCTCTTGTCATCTCTTGTTGAGTAAAGATCAAGTTTCCTCTTGTTGACACTAATCTGATCCGATTGCATCCCAGTGCCAATTACATTCGTCTTACCAGCTCTATCTTACATTGGAACAAGTGTGTGGGTGTCCTTTCTCAAAATACTCCACAAATTTGTTTGCTCAGTTTCCAAGAAAAAACATGCTCAAAATTTATGTTAAATCGATAAAAGAGTAAAAACCGTTTTTTGTGTTTGTTTTTCTAAAAAAAAGTGTTTATCTTTTGTGTGCATAATGACTCTACTGGGTAGAATATTTCGCCCGTGGGATCTCACTTCCAACGAAACGTTTGTGCCAAAGCCACACGAAAATAGTGCAGATGGTCTTCAGCGTGACTCAGTGGAAAACGATAATGTGGATGAGTTTTCTTTCAAGGATGCGAAACGAAGGAGAGAAAATGTGTCTCCCGATCGCCCGAAATCTTTGCGTAATGCAGGAGAAAATTCTGGAGATGCTTCTTGCACAAGAAGTGGCGAGGAGTCCGTAGATAGCCAGCCAAGAACTACGTCCTCTTTAAATTGTGTCCGGTCAGAGGATACAAGCTCGACTATGGTTTCTCAGCATCCCCACTTTTTGGAAATTAATAATAGCAACGTTCCCTATTACATTCAAAACAGTCCCGTGGGAACTCCGACGACGCCAAACTTTATGAATGCGCCTTCAATCAATGAGTTGGCCAGCTTGACGCGAACCGAGCTTACCGTAATGGGACTTTTACCACCGGAACCTCCCGCCTCGATGAAGGTGAAACGACAAAGACCTAAACGCTTCAGATGTCCACATTGCCAAGTCGCATTTTCCAACAACGGACAGTTGCGAGGACACATCAGAATTCATACTGGTAATTAACGATTTTGTAAACTCAATTATTTAATCAGTAATTGGCTATAAAATGTTATTTGAAATTGCATACGTTTCATAACTTAATATTTTTTGATATTTTTCTTTATAGGTGAAAGGCCATTTGCATGTGAACACGAGGGCTGTGGAAAGAGTTTTACGAGGAACGAAGAGCTCACCCGTCATCGTAGAATTCATACAGGTAAAGAAAGATGTTCATTTAGACTTTGAAAAGTGAAAATATCCCAAGCACGACTCATTTATATATTTAAGATTTTTAATTGAACTATCTTTTATTTGTAGGTCTTAGGCCTTATCCGTGCACTCACTGCGGTAAAAAGTTTGGGAGAAAAGATCACTTAAAAAAGCACACGAGAACGCATCAACGACCGATGTTTGCCGCATCATCTGGAATGATTGGCCTGGGAAACCCTTTTCATCCCTTTAATCCATCCCTTATTCCGCCTCACTCAGCCATTAACGAGTTTGCCTCTCCGAGCTCACCCTACGCTCTGCCTTTCATGCTCTCCATCCCTCCGCCCATCTCCCATTTCCCTTTCTCATGATACGCTCCACTTGATTCTCACAAAGGAAATAAAATCCACACCGGATCTTTCTCTAGCCCAGCAAACGCCATCAACATCCTTTCGCTTAGTTTTATTATTAATTTCAATCGTCAGATTCAGTTTCCCATGTGTGCCTATCATTGTTGCAATTATTATGTCACCCTTGTACTACTACACAGGCTGACTGACGAAAGCTGCCCTTTTCAGGGGTATCCTGTCATTTATCAGATTTTAATCAAATTGTGTATTTTAATGTACAAAAATCTAAATCGCAGCTCACTAATTTTCATTTTGTCTACTGCATAAGGCTGATTAATGTAAGTCGAAGTTTCTAAGTATTTTAAGAAAAACTGTAATTTTTCATGTACATAATAACATTGTATAACTATTTATAATTAAGAGTAATCATGACTGATTCCAATGTAAAATGTTTCATAGAAGATTGCCATGTTTGGAGCTTTTGGCTATTTAATGCTTCAATTCTATTATTAAACGTGCCACTGATCTGTGAAAATTTAAATAAACTGATTCACTACCTTAAAATAAACATTGCCTCATTTTCCTTTCACGGCATTTTTCATCTTAAGGAAAACGAAATAAGGAGATTCTCTTTACACATTTACTATGTGCAAACATTTGTCATTAGCAATCCAGCAACTGAGATATTCTTTTTGCATATAAGCGTTTGTCTTCATAACATTGTGCAAACAGTTAAAAATATCCAACTCGTTTTAACTTTATATATAGTATATAGTATATATTATACCCACATATTCAAGCCCAGTGTATTACTTGAAACTTTTTCAGGACCCTGAGGAGTTTTTCAGTCCTTTGGGACAATTCTTTCATTCATTGCAGTGGACCGACATAAATGACCCCGCAGGAGGCCATCAACAGTTTGACTTTTATGCTTCCTTTCCTTTGTGGTGATGTGAAGCGATTTTGATTACCTATGACCTATGTAGAGTACATATAACCATAAACGGTAACTAGCAACGTATGAATAAAAAAATCCCCGGAGGAAAACTTAGCAGTAGCTCCATCATATCATAACATAACTAATCTTGATGTAAAATACACACGTGCGGAATCTCATATTACATTACCATATTTTATTTCACTTTCATGATTAATTCACAATGCTCTCAAGCAACAACAAGCAAATTTGCAATGATTTTGATTAAGCTGCTATTTTTGATGTGCTGAAAATTTGAATTGCTACATCATACGAGAAAGTGAAATTGATTCTAACAATACTAAGCTTCAAGTTCTATTAAATGATATCATGTTACATTTAGCTAAATCGTATAAATAGGCGTACTTTACGCTGTAGGTTCACGGCTCATGAAATAAAAGGCTCCGGCTCCGACGTGTCTGCTCTGGTGGAAAGATTTTTCTGCTCGCTTACGGACTGAACATGAACATGGAAGGAAAGTGCCTCGTTTTCAACTGGACGTGACTAACTGGAGAGAAGTTGGACTGTGTGAGAGGGCAAGCGATGGGTTGGAAGGGGCTGGAAGGAGCCTAAGCACTGGTTGACAGTTTACATGAAAAATGACAAGAAAGAAAAAAAGCTGCGTAATAAATATTACATTGCATATTGAGTACGAGCCTTGAGCAGAGAAAAAGTTTGTGCTCACAGTTGGCCTAAAATTAATTGTCAGCTATGGCACACACTTGAATCGATTGATGGTCTCTGGGTTGAGTCGAGTGTGCCTAGGTTAGGTTTATAACTTTTCATTCACAATATCATTTCAAGTGGTCTGGCTTCGGCTGCTCCTCTTCCATTTCATTTTTCTCATTCTTCGATACAGTTTAATTCGGCCTGCTTTATCATTCTCTACAATACAATGATCAAGCAATGATTTATCAAAGCTGCGGCTATACAATAGTGGGAATCGACTCAACGCAACGATGAAACTTCACACTAGCTTTTTTCATCTCAAATGCTGCACCTATCACCATTAAATACCGCAATGACAATGACAATAAGAAAAGGGTCCTCCACACAACTGCTCGGAGAGTATAAAATAAATATCAAGTCGAAATCTAAAAATACATACATATTCATAAGACATGGTAAAATAATGAATGGACTGGAATTTTATCTTATACCAAGTGAGTGGTGTGTGTTGCGGCCAAATCCTATATTCATTTGTTATCAGCAGAATGCTCCTGGAGCGGTGAATATTAATAGTTGCATTTGGGGTACTTAGCAGAGGAGAGAGAATGAAAAATTGTATAACGCTTGTTAATGCTCTTCTCTCCGTTCATTCATTCATTAATGGCAGGAGAGGGAGAAAAGAAGAATTTTGGTGAAAAAAAAATGAGGAGACGACAAATTTCCACTGTTCATTCCCATTCTGCATTATTGAGAGAGAAGGGTGAGATTTTTCACGGTTCCAATCGCGCCTTCACCAATATTTGAGTCCTGGGCTGTGAAAATGCAGAAAGTTCTCCCATTTTATCTTTTCATACTAAAAAAAATTCATCGTCACTTGAATTCATGTATCTATTCCCATTCTATTGCATTATGAAGATCCACTCAGTCGAAGGAATATTAGCAGCTGAAAAAAAGCTCTTTTCAACGAAGGCTTGCTCCATCGATATGGATCCCGACAAGCCACAACAATGTCAACAAGAGAAGAGGATATTTTTTGGTGTTTGTAATAATAATGGGAGCAACATGAGACATCACTTTGTGTCACTCAGAGAGAAACCGAACATAAAAACATGAGATGATGACAATAAATTTAGCAACAATGCGGAAAAGTCATAATGAAATTAGATATTCAGTGCGTGCACTTCATCTGCATTCTTTGTAGCAAAAGGGCTGCGATACCAGTAAAAGGCAACTTTGTTCGTTGCAACTCAGCTTGTTTCGAATTTCATCTGGTATTCAATCATCGAAAGTAAGCAGGCATGCCGAATGCGTGCTCAAAAGTAAGAGAACAATGCTGGGACGCCCATTTGTCGTCCACTTGGATAAAATTTATGTCATTTCTGTAAAGGTGTTCTAGATCCAATAAATGGTATTGAAATGGCTCCTCCAAAACAAACCATGGTTAGCGTCAGTGTTATTTATCGGGACACAAAAATTGTCCACAAGCAAGTTTCAGTTTCCCAATGTCCACCATAGTCCGCAAAAAAACATCATGGACTCTCTGCAGAATGCTTTTGCGGCATAATTTTAAAGATGTTTAAACTGAAAATTTGATTTTAGAATGAATACAAAGACACAATTGAGAGTGAAGTCGGCCTTTTGTGGTGTTAAGTGGACAGAGTAGAAAATCATTAAGAAAGAAACGTGTAGGAAAAGCAAGTCACTTTCAATTCAATTATTATTTTATGAATTCAACGCGTCTCTGAAACGCAATAATACCACAAATTCAACTGTGGATAGATGAAAGCACCCTCGGCTCTGCTCGCAAGCTCGCCATTAACAATCAAAAAGTCAGATGAATTTATCATGAAAGTGGTCTGATTTCATTGAAAAGTGGAGTGAATGAGGAAGAAGCAAAGAGCCGAATCTATTTCAATCATTGTGGAGTGTGTTGAAAAAAGGAAAAATTGAGTTTACGAGCTGGAATTTATATGTAGGCATTGTGATATTGAGTGTAATTGAAACCTGAAACTCGGACACTTTTTCAATTCACTGGGAAAATGCATAATAAAAGTGGTGTAAGTTGGTTGTAAGTAAGTCGATTTAGTGGATGTTGAGTTGGTTTCGTGGGACGGGCTCAAGTATTTGGAGCTCCTCAAACTCATCTCTCTTTGACGGCATGTAGCTCGGATGAGAAAGCCACACCCCCACACCTTTGAGTCCATTCACACTGGGCCGATGAGAGGAGACAAAGGAGAAAGAGAGAATATCTCGATCAGTGATTCTGGAGCACCCATGTCTCTTTAAATGATGCCCGGGTATTGTTGCCCCTTGGGACACTCACTCCAAAAATCTATTGTTGCACTCTAAACAAGGCGAAATGAATGAAATGCGAGATGGGAATGAGAGAGGTAGAAGAAGAGGCGACCGTTCTTTTCTCATTCTCTTCTAAAGTGGAGTATGTAGGTGTGCGAAGAAACAGAGTGTCAATCGTCAACCACGACACGTCAGTCTGAATTGGTGATTGTTGTAATATTTGAGAAATAGACGACTTTTCAGAGTCACTCACAATACGAGCTTATCACTTGTGGCTTATTGACTTATTGTTGGATGTGAGGACGGACGGTTCTCACTCAAAGGGCTTCGAAGGAGAGGAACTCATTGAGAACGTTCCGACAGAGAATCTCTCTGCGTTGTGGTTCTTTTCTTTCAAAAACCTCCTTTTCATTCGCATTCTCTGTACTGCGCGATGACTTTTCCATTCTTCTTATAACTCGATTGTCTCAATTGACTCATACCCATTTGTCAGTTACAGTTCAACTTGATTACGCATTTACAGCTACATACATACAGTCATGACACTCAACGGGCGATGTACACCCGTGTCCAATCGGAACAGTTGTCTTCCCTGAAAACATTTACCGTTCCTTGTGGGCCTGTGAACATCAATTTGAAAATATTACTGATTCTCCTTATCCTTTCTCCTGGTCACTTTGGTGCGACAAAGGGAAATACATATTCAAATCGACTACTTTTCTACTTTTAAATGAGAGAAAGTTTTTAGAAAATCAATTCAATTTACAAAACAACAAAATTGTATCAGACAGAGTAGATAATTAATATATTATGCGTTGTTGATGTCCTTTTGGGTGCGACAGATTTGCTAAACTTAATTAGACATAGTTTGATTTGTGAGATAATTCAGATTTTTTTACAAAATATCAGCACTTAAATTGTAGCATTTTAATGTGTCACACAAATGGAATCTAGCGAATTTGTTAGCTGTATTAATTTAAGTTAGTTGATATTGGAATCTGATAAAATCTACAAATTCTGTTTATTTAACTGAAATTGGCAAGGAAATGAAAAGGTTTTCAACACTTTCGATATCAAATCACTACAAAGATGAGAGAAAAAATGCATCCGTTTTTATCATACTTACCATCGATCTGTTATCTTTGGACTTCATAGATGAATGACAAGTGGGGTTGATAGGGTTTCGTTACTATTGTAGTCACCAGAGAGAGAAAAAAAATGTCTCACACATGCATGAAAGTGTATGGAAGGAGAATTTTTGGAGGACCACCCATCAAGTGAGTATCATGATACACCATTGTATAACACACGGGAAGGCATTTTGCCCCTGCAGGGAAGCACAAAAGGAAGCCAAACTATCTGACTGTGAGTCCTCTGCCCTCCACCACGTTGCCATTCTCTGCAGATAAATGCTCTTTTGGGGTTCGTTCCTACCGAGCTTTTTGATTCTCCTTGATAGCCATTAATAAATACTATTATTAGCTATATGCTTTATACACAATAAAAGATTTTATAAATCAAAATCCACAACTTTTTCCCTTTTCATCAGAAACTTTTATTAAATTTTTCTCTGCTTTATTTCCCTTACAAAATTACAGAATTCATTTTTCTTACTTTACCTCGTCTTTCATCAACATTATATGTGGTCATGTAAAAACTTATAAAGGTCAACACAGGGTCACAGTCATATAGTACATAATGCATTTACATCATTCAATTTGAAAGGCTTTGAAAAAATTGAAGACAATTTTGTGTTTGAAAAGAATGAAAAAAACGTCAAATCTTGAGATTCGATTCCAATATTTGAGAAAAGCTTAGAAAATAAAATTGAGTAGAGTAGAATAAAATGGATTCAAATGATTATGTGAAAAAGCTCATTCAGAATAACATGGGAATGCAGTGACAACTATTTACTAAAGCAAACTCTTTTCTAAATGATTTCGATTGTCAATAGAATTCAGCACACAAAAGATCTTTCTCACAATGTTGGTCTTTAAAAACTAAATATTTTTCATCTTATGTTAACTATTACATGTAACTTTTTATCCTGGAAATAATCATGCTTTTCCAACTAAATTTTTTGGTAACACTCTGTAAATTGCTAATTATAATTTTTTCAACTCGTACAAGTAATCGTACAATCGTACAATGAATCAATTTAATTTCTTTAGCATCTATGATTAAAGCATTAGATTCATATTCCGTACTTAATTCCTTAATTGATTAGTCGTAACGTAACGGTATTCTTACGTAAAACGGTCATTACTATCTTGTATAGAGGTAAAATATTTAAAAGCTAAAGTACCTCACCAAATTAACTAACTGGTAATAATTATAATTAGAAAGAGATTACCTCATACATAAGTTCCAGACCGTGCATCATTGTTTCTGTTGGGTTGAAGCCGTGATAAACTCAGTGAGCGAAGCATCTCTTTCACCCACAAGCTTTACATACTCGTGGATTTGACGACAATGCTTGATGAGGAACAGATTCGCCATCATGCAATAGTTCCTGCCCAAAGAGAGTACAAGTTGCTCAAAGAAATCGCGATCCTCTGCACTCCACTCCATCAGAATGGTTTCAGGGCTTCTAGAAGGGCCCTGGAAGTTCTTCCAGCAGATGGGGTTCTTACAAACAATGGCAGCCTCCGCGTTCCCGTTGGACGGTTGTGGTTCCATATTCTCCTTCTCCTGACTTTGGGAGGCAGGCTCGTTCAAGTTTCTGGGGAAGTGAATGGCAACTGAAATATAGAAATATTCAGGTTTACCATCTTTATTTAACAACGTATTAAAGGATCTAAAAATTCAACTTAAATGGCATTTCTTTTAAAAGTTATTAACAATATTTATAAGTCAGTTATAAATACTTACCGTGCTTTTCGCAATCATATAGATAACATCTGGGGCAAAATAAAGCCCTGTAACAATTCATTTTACTTTCTCTCTTTAGGTCTACAAAAGGCTTCTGATGGGATGCTGTTTTATTCTTTATCAATTCACTTTAATATCAATCAATTTAATTGAAACAAAGACTACTCAAAAACGTATCTGATAATAACTTTATGCACTCTTCTTTGGCTTCACCGGACAGGACCGAAAATCTTGGAGTTGTTCTAACTTCGCAATCAAAAGTGAGAGTGAGAATTAATCTACAGTAGCTAAGAAAGTAAAGTGTTGAGGATTAGTTGGGACTCTTGAAAGAAATGACAATAAAAATTAAGTGTTAAGCTGCAATGCCCAATGCGGAGTTGATAAAAACACATAAAGACATGGAGTGTCGCCACAAACTACAAACAAAGAAATGCCTTGTACATATGTATGAGAGGAGTGAGCAATTCTCAAATTTGACTGTCCATAGCTTTCATAAGATTTCTAACCATTTTTATGATTTTAATATTTTTGTTTACTTGTAATCGTATATCGTATAAGAAGTGGATTACTTGTTCAATTTAAAGTCATTTGTTCTATGTAAATCTCGAAAATCGAAGTTTAAGCTATGTGGCCCCATGATTCACATTTGTACAAAACCTAAACGTTTTATGCAAATGATAAGAAAGGGTATGCATGATCCTGAAGCAAAGTCAAGTTTAGGAACTTATGTATATAGAGTTTCAAGATGAAATGAAACCCTTCCGTTTGTAACTGTCTGGATCACATAAGAAACTGTAGACTCCAGAGGTTGGAGTTGATCGCGATCGGTGGTACGAGTTACGAGTTTGCTTTTTTCTTGTAAGTTGATGTTTATTTTACTTTACTGATGATGTAAGTATTTTAGTAAGATTATTATTATTTAGCATAGTATCCAAATTACCGAAAGAATGGAATCTTTCGAGAATCTTGTGGATGCAGTGACTACATATAAACCATAATGGCGTATTTTATTATCGGCTTTTCCGGTCATGAGTCATGACTCAATCAGTAGAGAAGTAGACTTCATACTTTTAGTTGTCTCATGATTAGCATTTAAACAAGACAAATGCTCTATAATATTATATTGTATTTATACTGTGGCAGTCGCTACTCGCTAGACCACAAGAAAACAAGGTTGATTCTAAACTGAACAAACAGTATTAAGATTTACGACATTTTTGGACATTTCTTTTCTCGCTTAGCTAAGCATTTCTGAGAATTTCAGTGAAATGTAAACATATTTAAGATGACTATCATTTTAAGAGGATAGAGATTTGATTGCAGTACTTAAATAACATCACACATTATTTCGTTTATCCCAACGTTTTGATTTGTCCATAAGTTTCACATTTTGGGAAACTTTGAATTAAAAGAACTAAAAAAGCATGACAAATGCAAAAATTTCTTATAATGAAAATTTATTTAATTCGAGCATTTTGTACAAATTTGTTGAAATATTATTGAAGACTGAATACATTAATATTACAAATGTGAAATGTTTAAAGCTACTTATAAAAAATGCTGTTGGCTTCCCCATCTCCAGGGAGGAAAAAGGAATCTTTATATGAGGTTATGGACATTTGGTTTCTTCCACGCTATAACAGAATCCTTGAATCCAGCATCATCCCTTTCATTCCCCTTTGCAACGTATAGAACAGAGCATCATTGAATGAAACGTTTCATTTCTTTAGGTCATAGGTAGCTAGCGGTTCATGATAAAACATTTCATAAGATATTTAAGTACAGAAGTTTAAGTAACTAGAATTTCATTTGTTCATTGTTTTTCACGCAAGATCCTCCATGCCAATTTCTCATCCATAAATTTTCATTTCTAAGTTTAGTCGCGTAAATACTCATGAATACACATTAACTACTAAACTAATGAAGCGATTATTACACAAGGGTGGTCTAGATGTTCTATGAAACTATGAATTCCAGAGAAATATTTGCGTAGTTGTTTCGTTGAGGACGATAAAATCAAGCTGTGACTCATGATATGATAACCCATGTGATTCACATGATGTGAATTCGAATCGACGTGCAAGAAAAAGCAAACTACATTTTAAAATCATGGTTTATCACAACGTCGGCCAAAAATTAAATGCTCTTGTTATCCACTCAAGACTCGGGATGACACACAGTGGAAATGTTGAAAAGAAATGTTGACTGTGACTGGACTTGAGTCATGAGTCATGACATCCAATGAATCAAAATCGGCATTTCGCCATTCGCGAGCAAAGACTTTAAAAGTGACTCTATGAAAATCTGTGGGTGCCCCTTGTGAAATTGTGAAGATGGCGGCGATTTCAGTGCCTGCTCAGTGTCATGAAGGCTGGGAAAACGAAAAGATCTTTTGCTTTTGTCTATCTGCTCTGTGCTTTTGTCTGCTGCTTCCATCCACTTGATCCACTTGCACACATCAGACGAGACGAGATGAGACGTGTAAGAAAGTTGAACTTTGTGTGCACAAAGTAGAGAGGCAATGTTTTCAAAAGCTGTAAAAAAGTCTGGCATCAGCCGAGTTAAATTCTAACTTGTAAACTGAAGGAATGCATGCAGCAGCAGGAGCAGCAACGAAATGGCTTCATTTCACTTCATCAAGGGTGTTGAGTTGAGCTGAAGTTGAGAGGAAAAAAGTGAAATGTGTAAAATAGTAGATAATGTACATAAGTCAACTCAAGTTAAATGAAGGGACTGTCAGTTACTGATTGACTCCATTTTCCCCCCTTTTCCTCCTCAGTCCTCACTTTTTCCCTCGTCTTTATGTAAACATTCCATTGGGGGATTCACTCAGTTTTTTGGGGACTGCTTTTTGCTTGTTTGTTAGTAAATAAATAAAAGAGACGCCCCCGTGTAAATAAATCCCTTTATTATTAGTTAGTTAATTAGTTTAGTTGTTTTATTTATTCAAAAGTCTAGCTTTTAGTTTTTAATCGCAGTCACTTTTAAAATAAAAACAAAGCTCCTCCATCCAAGGGGAAGTGTTTCAAATTGTAAACAAGAGAACGGCGAATCCATACGTACGTGGTTTCAGATACACTGGTGAGTAACAGGTGCATTTAGCTAAATTGCAATTAAGTTGGTTACAACCATCTTATAATATTCATTTAAATATTTAGTAATTAGGTGGTACATGAGACAAAAAGCTGTGCAAGTAAAGTGTGGCTAAAACGTTGGGTTCGAGTATGGGTTTGTGTTTCGTAATTTATGTTTGCAAAAACGTTGACAAAGATTTGTGATGCATGAATTTTGCTCCTTGCGAAAATCATTTTTTGCATGTTGTTTTAGTTACAAACCCATAATCGATACAAACTTGCAGACACACTTGGTTATTTTAGAATTTGTGCTCATGTCTGCCGCTTTAGATGAATAATCTAAATATTTTTCTTAACTGAACCACAGGGGACTCAATTTAGAGCGCCACTGCATCCCACGTTGACGAGAGTCTCGAGAGAGATCGCGAAAAGCTGAGAAATGAACGTGAACCGGGCGAAACCATCAAGTTCCAGAGGCCACCCGTCCTCAACAGCGACCGCTTCATCGAGTAGTGGTGCGGAGGCGAGCGGAGATGACGGAGAGTCGTTAAGGCAGAGCCGGAAACGACCCGCGCCGTCAAGCACTTCTACCTCCCAGCTGTGCAATGGCACCAAGGCGGTGGAGTATGTGGAGCTGGGCTCTCCCGACTTCATGTGTGCCATTTGCATGGAGCACATCAACGAGCCGACGAGTACTCACTGTGGACACACTTACTGCCAGCAATGCATTATTCAAGCCATCGATAATAATTCTAGGTGTCCGAAATGCGGCGCTCATTTGGCGAAAGAGAAACTCATTCCCAATTTTGCTTTAAGTGATGTGATGGCCAAGAGTCGGCGAAATGATATTAAACAAATGCGGACAGAAATTTACGAGTCGAGTTTAGCGAGTGTTCTAAATCCGCCAAATGATGCTGCACAAGTGCTTGCGAATGTGAACATGGTGAATTTAAGTGTCAACGATATGGACACGATCATCAGGGTTTTTCAGCGGCGAAGGGAAATAATGGCTGCAGATGATGAGCAGTATAAACGTAGATTAATGCAAGAGTTCCTAACCCAATTGCTAAAGATGAAAAAGGCACACCTGGAGCAGTTAAATAGAGAAATTGGACTAATTAATCGAGATATTTCTATGATACGAACAGGAAGTGTGACGATTATGTCAGACGCCGAGTTGGCTTGTACAAGTAAAGATGCGAAAGTGGAAAGTTGCTCAAGTTCGTCAAACGTGACAGGCTTTAACACTCAACCTCTCCATAATATCGACATGGAGCATCATTCATTGGCTGCGCGGAAAAAGCGTTTGTACAATCATTTTGACGAACTAACTCAAGTCTATTTTGATTCGAGGAACTCGGAAGTGTTTGACACCCGAGTTTGTGACGCGACGGTTCCCAACGGACAGGCGGTGGAGATAGAGGACACTGAAGTATTAAATGGGTTCGGGAAAACCCTCTCGCAGATTACGCAGTACCACAGTCTGAAGCCCTTAGCTACACTCTCGTACAGTGCCGACATGGTTTCCAATTCGAACATTGTATCCAGCATAGAGTTTGATAAGGACAATGAATTTTTTGCCATTGCGGGGGTGACAAAGAAAATTAAATTGTTTGAGTATGTTAACGTGATTGGCTCATCGGTTGATATTCACTGTCCAAGCGCAGAACTTTCATGTAATGCAAAAATTAGTTGTGTAGCGTGGAGCAATTACTACAAGAACAATCTCGCTAGTTCAGACTACGACGGCTGTGTTTCATTGTGGGATGTTGCAACTTGTACAAGAACGAGGTGCGAAATTATTTTATTTCTATTTGTAAAATTCCTTCCATAAAATTCCATTCATAAAATTTACTAAATAATAATTTTATTAAATAATACTTCATGAATGTTTCATCTTGTTTTATAGAAGTCTGAGTGAACACGAGAAACGGGTGTGGAGCGTTGATTGGAGTAGCGGGGATCCTCGACTGCTGGCGTCTGGCTCTGACGACTCGAAAGTAAAGCTGTGGTCCACTAATTCTGAGAAATCCATTGCGAATTTGGAGGGAAAGGCTAATGTGTGCTGCGTAAAATTTTGCCCAGAAAGTACTTATGTGATAGCATTCGGGTCGGCCGATCATTGCGTTCATTACTTTGACTTTAGAAATCCCAGGGAGCCTCTGGGAGTGCTTTATGGGCATAAAAAAGCTGTGAGCTATGTAAAATTCGCTTCCAAAGACGAGCTAGTTTCCGCATCCACCGATAGCAATTTAAAACTTTGGAGCCTAAAAGACGCTATGAGTTGTGTGAGATCATTTACGGGACACGTTAACGAGAAAAATTTTGTTGGCTTGGCCACCGATGGGAACTATATTGCGTGTGGCTCGGAAAATAATTCGCTTTATTTGTACTATAAATCCTTGCCCAAGCCCCTGTTTTCCTTTAAGTTTGAAAATCACAGGAGTATGCTTGAAAGACCAAAGCCCGATGAATCCCCAGAGTTTGTTTCAGCCGTTGCGTGGAAGAGGGGATCCCCAGTTGTGGTCGCAGCTAACAGCCAAGGCGCCATCAAAATTTTAGAGTTAGTCTGAAATTGAGTGTCGGGGCTTTAGAACACACAAATCTACGATATGTAAATTAAGAGTGCCCTTTTCTGTATGTTATCTATGCATAAACTGACGGGGGCTAACGTTGCGCACAAGAATCTTGTGTCACTTGGGTCGCTTCGTGTCGCTTGTCTCCAACACCTTTATTTGGCCATGATGCTAATCACGTCTTCTTCGACAGACTACTTTTCTAACGGCCGAAGCAATCTCCAAGTGTAGGGCAACTGTGACCGTTACTCTTGTTTGTACAAATTTAAAAAAGGGGTGGAGGATGCCGCAAAGTGGATTATTTTGGAAAACAATCCATGGGATTGATGACTCTAGCCATGCCGCCAAGCCCTTTTGTAAGATTTTGAATTCAACGACATTACAATTTAGTCATGAAATCTATCTATGCACTTAAAAACCTAACGGAAGTTTGACTGACGAACTCAAGAACCGAACATTATTTTGAGGACAGCGGACTCGATAATAAGCGGGTTGAAAACATCCCAGAACTTCACGCACCGCAGCTTTGTCGAATATAATGAACGTTTAGTATTTGCTCTAATCTTTGTCATTTTAATTAATGCGTCTTATATTTATTACTACATAATATATGCATTACTTAATGTAAAAATAATGAATATTGCCTTAAAACGGGGAAAGGAAGAGAAAAAAATTAAGAAACATTTTTTGTTTGTTGTGGTTTTATAAGTTTAAGAAGACGTACGTTCATACGTCACCAAATAATAATGGAAATTCATCAATCAAATAAATCGCTCTTCCATTTCCAACTTAACTCAAGCAGTTTTAATAACACTCGCAAATAGTTACAACTTAGGATTATTCAACTCCGTTCGAGCATTGTTATATAATTATTTATGTTGTTGGAACAATTCAAAGTTAAAAAATAAACTTTGTTTTTATGGCAAACAGGAAGTTCTTTCATTATTTTCATGCAATCATACATTATTGGGGTCACGTAAATCAATACAAGGGAAGACAATGAAATTTTTTTATTTTATATCAAGTTTATTAAATAATCAAGATTTCATGACAGGATTACTTCGATAAAAGATGTCATTGGATGGATAATAATTATCAATTATTGAAATGTAAAATAGACATTAATTGAAATCTGTTTAAAATATGTAGGTGAATCATCACAAAATACATGAACAATAATAATCTTTAAACATTGAATGTATCCTCAGGATTTTTACTTTAATTCCTCATCAAACTTGAAGAGGGCGTAGGACGGCTCCACTGCAGAATCAGTGAGGATGTCGGAAAGAAGGCGGACGTTATTGGCCAAGTGCTTAATTCGCAGCACTGAGTTATGCTTGAGTCTTTCAGCCAAGAAGTCCGCAAACTATGTATGAATAATGTAACGTAACATAAAATCAAAATAAGTCATCAAAAGATAATCTTAATTGCTCATTTACTAATGATGAGGTGACACGAATTCGTACCTCTGCATCATGAGGCACGTCCTTCCCATGATTGGCAAGGTGAGCCAAGTGCAAAGTGCGGGTTGCGGTGCGCCTTTCTTTGTCCAAGGCTTTGGTCAATGCCTGCATTGGGTACAGTTTGGTCTCAGCTTGAACCTGGTTTGGACCTCCAGTCATCTGTGGAAAAGACATTGTAAATAGCATGCTTAGTTCACATAACGAATTGAAACTGATTTTATTTTACAGCCGTTTTTCCACTCACGTCAACTTTGAAGCCATTCACCAAGTGACCTCCACGCTCCACCGTGTGAAGCAGAAGGGATTGCGCCTCCTCCCAGTTGGCATCAGAGAGCTTTCTGAAGTAGCTAGCGAATCCGGGACGGTTGTATTTCCATTCCTTGAAATGACTTGCCTGTCACCAAACAAAACGAAAAGTGTATAACATTACAAAATTGAGCAATGGTTAGTTTCATGATTGATAGTTAATATGGAAACCTACAATGAGCAGGTATTCGAAAGATGTTTGGAGCTGTTGAGCAATCAGCTCGTTAGTTTCGGTGTTCACCCGTGGGAAAGCACCCCATTCCGCAGAACACTCCCCTTGTTGATAGGTCAAAGCTGAAACATTTTGTTAGTTTAGTTACTTATTCCAAAAATTCATAAAACTACATCTCATCATGACTATTAAAATTGCTTCAAGCAAATTTCTTGTCCTTTGACTTACGTTTCCCCGGGTCGCACTCGACTTTATCGAAGCAAGAGAAACTGCTTCCCAATGCAGTGGCCACAAAAGCCAGGAGCACAACAGAAACTATTTCTAATTTCATTGTTCTTGATTACAAAAATCGCTTGTGAATTTTTTTACCGGGGTGAAACAAAAATGCACGGAAAGGAGACAAAGACGTGACTGGAGAGAATACTCGGCGCACACTGACTTCACTCACTTGAACTGAAACGTAGCGTAAGCTCTTGACTGTTTAGTCCAGCGAGACGTGTAGGAACTAGGCGTGCACAAGAACACTGACATGAAATGAAATTGATAAGAGCTAAACGATTGTTTGCTTTGTTAGGATAACATTTCAAGTATTATTGACACCCAGTAATAATTGCTTACCTACTTAGGTAGCTTAGGGAAATGAAACAAGAGACGGGTCGAGAGTCGAGTGCACAAAAATTATATCATAATGATAATTAGAAAAGCATTGCAGATATTTTCTTGCAATAAAATCAGTACGAATTTTACTAATTCACCTGGACATAAAACTGAGACAGTGACAGTGGCAACTGGCAAAAGCCTGACTGAAGAATTCAAGTTTAGTTTTGTATTGCATGACGCGAAAAATGTTTTTCCCGTTTCGAGTTTGAGCTTTCAGAGTGGAAAGAAAACTCGTGTGAAATGCTTGTTACAACAACGATGTACTACGATGATGACAAAGACGAAGTAAGCTGGGGTGTTATGTTGCAGTTATTTTAGTGAAGAGATTTACATTGCTTTTTTAAGGAGCTACTATATAATCCATTCCATTGCTTTTTGCGTAGGGCTTTGTTACATATACAATATGCGCAATGGGAGAGAGAAGAGACGGTGGTGATGGTGGAAGTCATGACATGCTGGCAAGTCGTGTTTTAGACTTTAAACTGTGTATTATTCAATCTACTAGAGAAAAGACTGCTTTGTCATAATATATGATGGCTGGTAAAGGATTTTTGTGGAGTGAGTGCCATGGACAAGATAAGATATGAAAGTCGAATCAGAGCTGCTACTTGTTTCTTTCTATTTAACAGGGACAAGCTTTACCGAATGATTTCATACAGCAGCGCACGCTTTTTTTACCTAAATGCTTATAACCGTTATAATTCTATATACTGCAATAAGCTTCAAAGTCGCTTTTATTTTAACTCTTCTTGCGAAGAACGACAACTAACGAATGTTATCGTATGGACAAAGCCAGTCCTTGTATGTACAGAGAACTTTTTGTCTCAATCTCAAATGACTTTTTAAAAGAAATATCAAATATGAGACTCTCGCTTATTTAGTTATAGTTAACGATGTATTATAACTCTGCTGGAGTAAACTTCATTATAGATCAGTAGGTATTGTCAAGTAATTATATAATAGTGCTATTATCGGGGTCAGTCTATGAAGGTTCACGTTTGTGACATGACAGGATGCTTGAATATGTTTAATAGTCAAAGTCATCATCCTTAATTTATTCTAATTAAAAAACTGCATTTTATTAATTGATTCAATTCGACCGACCTTCCCATTCCTTATTAAAGAGGACAGGCGAGCAGTCTGATAAACAAAGGGGATTTGATGTAACCACTAATGACCACATGATTTCTGTTAACTTTTGCATCATTTTCAATTTTAGCTAATCGTAAGTGATACATAACATTTAATCATCTGCGGAATGCAATTGGACGCTTAGTTTAATAAAGCTTTGCTTCATCCATAAAATGCTATTCTGCATAATATTGTGTGGGAAAGCGACTGTTTTCGTGGAATGGTTGACCTTCGTACTTACTGAAACGTTCCTTTTCAAATGTTCAGAGTCCTTTTTGTGGTAGTAAAAAAGTTATTGCTTTTTCCTCCCCTACTTTTCTGCGTCGTTGTTTTTTGCTCTAGAATTTCTTTGTTTCTTCGTGGGATATGAAGAGAAACTTACGCTGCCCTGATTCATCGGTAAACATTTCATTTTTTTGTCTTCGTGTTTACTTCAAACAAATTGCAAACTGCGCAATGGCCAACAAGGGAAATGATTCATGCTGCTACCAAAAAACGTTTTGACACTTTCTGTAAGTGGAAGGCGGAACAGTCATTCTTTCCTATCCTATGCTCTTTTAGTTGGAATTGAAACTAACAACAGAAAAATATTAATATTGACAAACCTAACATCGACCAACAAATAATAAATATTTTGAAGTCAGAGAAAGAAATTCAATCAATAACAATCAACAAGCAAGACACAATTCTTCAAAACCCAACATGAGGATTACGATCAGGCCTGGGCAAGTTCTTAGCATTTTAAGTACTACAAATCGTATTTATGTATTTATGGAACTTAAGAACTAGGGTAGACTAAAGACTACAGGAACAAAAAATGTACCAGTACCTTACTGTAAATAAGTAAGTACATTTTATTATTAAAAAAAGAAGAAAAAATGTGTTAGCGAATGCGAAAGGAACCACCAATACGTATTTAACCTATAATCCTTTATGTTGCCGAGTCAGGAAAGTAAGTTCGCCACGGTGGCAAAGAGGTAGCATGAAGTGGAGCGAGAGGCGCGAAGTACAAATCTCACTTTTTGCTCTTTTCTGGCTGCGGTGTGATCGA